>NJDC01054322.1:462679-514010 GCA_002245475.1 Calephelis virginiensis | reverse complement strand
TGGTGATAGGCCTTTTTTATTGAGGTACTTAATGACTGCACGGTGTTCAATTTTCTCCATTATTGAAAATTGCGTCAGATTGCTTCAAACAAATAGTCACAGAAAATTTACATTGTGCAGTATCGGAATGAAACTGCGCACAATAAATTAATATGACACATTCTAACAAATGACGGTAGATTTTAAAAAGATGTCATAGCTCTATGTAGGTTAGGCCACGAACTTTTGGATCCACCCTCGTAAATCTTGTAATTAATACAGAAAAAATATTGTAAAATAAAATATTGTGTAAATATTTTATTGAATCAGGCGTTACTTTGCGGAAATCCATTATAAAAGATGTAAAATAAGCCTTTATTTAGCTAATTCCGGGTAAGCAGTGTAACCGTTGTGGCAAATAATCCTCCAAACGACACAGAATGTGACAAGCCTAACTGACGTTCCCACCACCCACCTCCGCGACCAGAACACGAATATAGGAAGAGCTCGGGAAACAATATAAATTGTCACGTTCTTTACATGTGACAACCCTACCTAAAGTTCCCACCTCCCACCTCTGCGACCAGATCACAAATAGAGTCCGAACACGGGAAACAAAACAACAACCGTACACCGCAACTTTTTGACGATTTTGTTTTCAAAGCGTATAGTCTACTTGGGTTGACTTGTCGTGTATAAGTGATGATATCTTTTTTTTATGTGACATTCTATTTAAGAAATTAAAACTGTGGTTTACTGTTTCAAAACGCTGTTTTGTAACTATAACTACTTATAAAATAATAGATACGTAGTCTAGTACTTAACTATTGATTTATTGTTTGTGATCTGAAGAAAAACAATTGTACCGGGATTAAGTGAAAGGTAAGAAATTATTTTATCTACACATAATACTTTTTTTTTGACTTCAAATGTTTATTTTGTTTTCGGATCGAGGAATGTAGGTTTTATTTTCAATAAATTTAAATTAATACTTAATACTTTATTTTTATAAGAAAAAAGCGTAAGGTGTACTAATTATCTAGTAGTATTATGTAGGTACCTAAGCCGAGCAGACAGAAAGTTACATGAGTCAGGGGGATTCTATATATTATATGTGTCTGCCTTGTTTATGGACCACAAGAGCTATTATGTCTTAAATAGTATTATTGTTTTTGCCCACAGATTACATAACATGTCAGGCCTAGGCCCTAAGAGAGATAGAGATGGGAGGAAATGGGAATCCGGATCAGCAAAACGAAGAAAAAAAGCTGAAAGAGCAATATCAAACCAGGCGTTAAGTACAGGTATGATGAAGTTTCTTAATCCAACTGCATCTGGTACGACAGAACCGTCTGAATCGATTGCGTCGACTTCTAAAAAATATTCAGCCACGATTGAGATTCCTATGAATTTGAGAAGTACTGATGGAGAACCACTAAATACTGATACCGAACGACAGTCTGAAATTGATGCAAAATCAATATCTAACGAATCAGATTCCGACGATGAAATTCCTGTGTTTCCCGAGAGCAATAGTCTAGATCACGAAAAAAAATGGAAATTTATTCTCCACCAACTAGCAGCGATGCGAGTGATGCAATTAAGCAAGTATTTGATAATGTTGATCCAGGTATGTGGTCGATGCCCATATCAGATGTTCAGCGTCATGATATAGTTCAGAACGGCCCCTCACAACAATTAAATATTGGTGATGAAGATTATCCCAAAGACGACGACCATAGGCACTTTTCAAATTTTCATTTCTCTCGAAAACTAAATAATGGTGAAATTCAACATCGTCGCTGGTTAGTTTATTCTAAGTCTCAAAATAAAGTATTCTGTTTTCCATGCAGACTTTTTGGCAATTCACAAACTCAGATGGTACAGGGAGGATGCTGTGACTGGAAATATTTAAGCAGTATTTTACAAAGACATGAGAATACCAAAGAACATATGGCATTTATGTTCCAATGGATAACATTAGAGAGAGGCATAAAACACGAGAAAACAATAGACAAAGAAAACGAAAGGCTAATTCGTGAATCTTAAAAACATTGGTACAATTTGTTTGAGAGGTTAATCGATATTATTAACTTCTTAGCCTCTCTTAATCTTGCATTCAGAGGTCACAGAGAAGCTATAAAGACAAACGGTGACTTTAGGAATAGTGGGAACTTCATTGATTTATTTAAATTGATATCAAAATTTGATCCTACTTTACGAGAACATATGAGATGTATTACTGACAAACAACTTGCGCATCATTATTTAACTCACGATACACAAAATGAATTGATCACACTGATGTCAAAAACGGTAACTGATGAAGTGATTCGCAAATTAAAAGAGGCAAAATATTATTCTTTTTTGCTTGACTGCACTAGAGACTGTAGTAAAATAGAACAGATGTCTGTGATCTTAAGATTTTGTAATACATCAACGGGCACAATAGAAGAACATTTTATTGGATTTCTTGCTGTAAGTGAGACAACAGGAGAGTATTTTAGTAAAGCCATACTAGGCGAGCTAGAAAAGAATGGGTTAGATATTCAAAACTGCCGTGGCCAAGGATACGACAATGGCGCAAATATGGTAGGCATAAATAGTGGAGTCAAAACTCGAATATTAAATATAAATCCTAGGGCATTTTTCACGCCTTGCGGTTGTCATAGTTGTCACTGGAATCTGCTGTTGGTAGACGCCGCTAATTCTTCGGTGTCAGCAAAAACATTTTTTGGTTTTATCCAAAAAAATTATTTGCTGTTTTCAGGTTCCAGCAAACGCTGGGAATTGGTCAAAGATAAATTAAAACTTACCATGAAGCCTTTATCGGATACGAGATGGGTAAGCAGAATCGAGGTAGTTAAGTCCATACTATTTCAATTTGATGATGTTGTAGGATGCATAGAAAGTTTGAAAAATCAAACGGATCAATCAGACACTCTCAGTGATTGTGATTCAGTATTAAACGAAATGATTAGTTTAGAATTTGTAATATCTTTACATGTATGGTATGAATCGTTATCGCGTGTTAATGTGATAAGCAAACTATGGCAATCTGTACAAGTCCATTTGAGCATTGCCCTTAAACATTTGCATACATTTTGTGACTGGATCAAAGAATATCGGCAAACTGGATTTGAAAAATGCTTGTCTGATGCTCAACAATTTATTGACAGAAGCTGTTATGATCTGCCGAACGAATTTAAAAACAAAAGAGTAGTGAAAAAGAAAAGGGTCTTTGATTATGAGGGCGAGGATCAACCTATACAGTGTCCCAAAAGCCGGTATGAAGCAAATTTTTTTAACACTATGCTTGATTAAATTATTACCAATATGAATTTGAGATTTATGGCTTTAAATCAACATCATGAAAATTTCGGTTTTCTGTATGATATAAGTAAATTAAAAAATATTCCACACGAACAAATATTAAAAAATTGTCAAGATTTACACACAGTCCTACGAGTGGGTGAGAGCAGTGACTTTCAACCTTACGAATTATATGAAGAATTACAAATAATGATCCTTAATTTACCTAACTTTATTACAGACGTAAAACAGCTGCTTCAATACATTACAGATAATAACTTAAAAGAAATATACCCAAACATTTACATCGTCATTACAATATTATTAACAATACCAATTAGTACAGCCTCCGCTGAAAGGAGCTTCTCAAAATTAAAACTCATTAAGAATTATTTAAGGAGTACGATGTAACAGGAAAGACTTTCTGCGGTCGCAATTTTATCTATCGAGGCTGATATAGCATCCAAGCTAGATTACGAGCACGTAATTAAACAATTCAGCAGTGTAAAAAGTAGAAAATTTCTGTTCCTGTAATATTTAAATTAAATTGTTTTTTAACGTTGGTCTTAATTTCTTAAATATTTTTAGGTTAGCCGATGAAATTTTTTTTTACCTAATTATATATAATCATATATGATAATACATAATTAGATAAAAACATTTTTCATCGGGTAGTTGTAAGTTTGACTAAATTTTGCATGAATAAAAGTTTAATAATTAAATGACATATGTTTTTTATTTTAACAAATCGGTCTTTATGCCCGAGGAGAGGGCCTCGCAAAATGTATCTTGCCCACATAAAATTATGATCTTGCGCCGCTACTGCTCCCAATTATAGGTGATGGGTTTTAATTGGTAGACGATTTAAGTCCAACGTTATTACTACCAACTGAGAGTAGTATGCTAGTATAAGTTAAGTAAATATAAGTTTCTCCGTGTTAAAAAAGGTCGATATCTCTGACGATTCTATTATTCTGTGCTATTTAGACATCACTGAAGTGAAAATAATTGCAATGTGCTTTAACTTACTAACTGGGGTATTTTTGCAGGCGTTCCTGAAGATTTTGCTAGTATATATTTTAAAGTTATGGAAAACTGGAAAACGAGTTGTTTACTGCGATTTTGTGAGCGTATAAAAGGTTTTTATATAAACTTTTAAATTAAATACAAAGATTTTTTTGGAAAAAAAGAAGTTGTTTGAACTCGGGTCTTTATTTATTTGCGAATATCTAATTTTATAGAAATACACAATCACAAAGTATAGAAAGGTATCATATTTTAAGGCCCCATACTTAGTCAGCCAGAAGAGCCAATCAGCGCACTCCCCCGTTCCATGATTACTATGAAATATTGCGCTCCAAAGTAAATGTCTTAAGCGCCAAATCACTAATTTTGACACTATAAAAGTAATTTGAAAAAATAAAAATAAAAACTGAAACAGTTATCTTTTAGGTATAATACTTATCTATGTTTATGTTAAATCTGGTGTCGATATTTTCATAATTGAAGTAGACAGTTGGGTTTTGCATTCAAAAAAGGGTTAACTTTTTGATTTTTTTCTGAGCAAAGTGAAATGTTTTGTGTTTTGGAAACACTAGTCTTATAAAGCATATTAATGTTAATCTTGTGTATTTTTGTCGCCAAGATCCATAATTGCTTTGTATGAAAAAAACAGTATATTGCTGACGTATTTTAGCATATATGGCCCCTTAAGATTTAGCGGGGTAGCCGTAAAATCATTACGAGTACACGGACAGACAGACATTCGCATTTATATAATATTTTTTACTAGCATATACCTATATTTTTACATATACTAATATCGAAATTCATCAATGTCGGTCAATCGGTTAAGCGTAAAGGACAGACAGAAAGACTTTCGTATACTTGATATTAATTTTATTTTAAAAAAAAATGAGTTTTATTTCAAAGTATGGGAAACCCCCCAAATTTTCTATATTTTTTCTATTTTGCTGCCAAAATCCTAATGCGGTCCGAGAATACATTATTATCAAGTTTCAACAACATAATTCTAATAGTTTCGGAAAAAATGGCTGTGACATACGGACGGACAGACGGACATGACGAATCTATAAGTGTAGCAATTTTCAGTCTTTGGCTACGGAACCCTAAAAAGGCACGTCCTCTAAGTTTCTTTTTAGGATATTTTCTGTGTAAGGCTGAGGCTGTAATTACAATGTGGTAATAGTTTGATAATAACATCGATGCGCGCAAGTACCACTTGTGCTAAGTTACAGGACACAGTTAATCCGGCTCTGTCACAGAAATAGCTTAATTGATGGTGGCCACCTGACCTACCTATTAACAGATACTGACAGTACATGAAAGATATGGCGTATGCAATGAGAATTACTTATGACAAACACGCCGGCTTTGAGTTAATTAACGCAAATTATTGTGACGAGGCTAACAATTTCAGTTCATGGAAGCTATCAAATAATTGTCACATGTACGAAATCAGGGTTGTCAGGTCACCGTACCTAATGACCCTTAAACCTGGTACTTTCGGGTAGAATGTTCGGGTACTTCCTAAAATGAATGAATGAATGAATGAATGAATGAAGGAATGAATGAATGAATGAATGAATGAATGAATGTGTGAATGAATGAATGAATGAATGAATGAATGAATGAGTACACTTTAAAATGCACCAAAATTTACAAAATAATACAGACTCTTTCACTTATATTAAATTTAAGTTAGGTGCACAAAGGCGGTTTTATCGCTTCAGAGCGATCTCTGCCTTTGAGGATTAGAAACATTTAGTCACAATTTTGTATAGAAAATATAGACTTAATAACTCATTCAACTATTAATGATTACGGCCGTTATTTCAATGTAAAACGAACCTGTTTTGATTATTAACCATATTGATGTGACAACGTCTTATAATTCGATGGAGCCGGCTGGACGCACCAAAAGACATGACTCATGCGGCGTAACCTCGCTCTGAGGTATTCCATTCAAGGCTTGAAGTGCAAGCGAGAGCGCGGAACGAGCGACAAAGAGGCACAATCGGCCTCCGTTGTTATGACGTTATCACGTTCAACTATCGTCAGTAAACCGACTTTACAGACAACCGCTTTTTTTAATTATAATGATATGTGAGTTTTCAAATAAGCGGCCTTAACCGCACAGTAGAGTTATTGTTACATTTCGATATCATGCGAATTGGAAATTGGAATGGTATGTATCATTTTAGGTACTTTTGGGCACACAAATAAATTAAACGAATCCGAGAAAATAATGTATTGTTCACAATTAACTAAATTTTTTATGATATTGGAAAGCAAACTAGCACGGGGATTTCCTGATGGTAAGAAATTCACGCTGCCTAGAGACACCAAAGATGGTAATGTTGCGTTGCCAACCTGAGGCCGAGATGTTAGATCTCGAGCAAAAGTAAGTTTACTGGCTACCTTACCCTCCAAACTGGAACACGTCAAAAGCAAGCACTGTCGTTAGGGCGGTAGAAATAGCCAAGTAGGCATTACCAATCCGGGTGAATCGCTGTGGAACTCTAGCACCTAGTCAGACGTCACGATGTAGGTGGCGGTAATGTTAATAATTCGTCAGTATTGTGTTCAAGAGTACTTAAAATGACATACTCGATTCCAATTTCTATTATTGCATTAATCGAGCTTCAAGAGTAACCCTACAGGCCGGGCATCTTTAATCCAATCCGTCTAGCTACGTCCGGCTTTTTCCGGACGCGTGGCAACCCTATAACCTTTGGTGAATATAGATGTTTGGGAATGTAATTAGTCCACACGTCCCTAGCAATCAGAGATGATAGGGTTACTCTTTACTAATAACAGGACAAGGAGACGAATCAACTTATCTCGTTCATGAGAATAGGTGCTAGAATATGCGTTACTTTCTCGGATATTTAAATAAAAGCGGCTAAATGCGAGTCGGACTCGCTCATTAAGATGGCTCCGTAGCATCAAGTATCATGTTATACAAAATGTGAATCCTTGAAAATTAAAAATTAATATGAATTGCAATTTGCAAGAATTTATTGTAATTCAATATTCACACCTGTCATACGTATAGTGGTTGCGACTTGCGCTTTACGTCAATAACGAATAAATACTTAACAATATATAAGCTAACACAGAAGATCAGCGACACTTATGTATCCAACACAGATTTAAAATATCAAAGACTTGATATATTAAAAGCTTTTATAAACTTCTGCGATTTTAAACTGCACAGTGCCATCTCTTGACAGTGAGGTACAACTATTTTAAATGTTGGTGTTAAAGTACCTACAAAAAAAACCAATCAATAGATTTCGTTCTAATCAATTTTCGGTGGAAGCTTACAAGTAACGTTTAATACATTTCTTTTAGTTTAATCGTTCTCTGTTACTGTTATTTTTCTATTTTTTTAATCAAAATCCTAATGCAGTCTACAGAATACATCTGCTCATCTATTCATCTACTACTTATCTACAGCTAAGTTTCAACAGCACAGCTCTTATAGTTTCGGAAAAAAAGCTGTGACATGCCGACGGACAGGCAAATAGACATGACGAATCTATAGGTAGGTATAAATTTTTCAGCCTTTGGCTACGGAACCGTAAAAATGAATCCCTATTCCTCTTGGTTATCGCATCACGTGTGAACGGATGGACCAACTTTGCATTTTTTGTTAGCGACAGGAGAAGGTCAATATTAAGAGAAAAACTGGGAAATTTTTAAGTAAATAGGCAAAATTATATTTAAATTTTTACCATACTGACTGTCAGTAGCTAACAATGTCAAGCGGCAAGAAGTTTGCTAGGTCGGTTACTTTCATATAAAAATCTTCTTTCTCATATGTTATTCATAAAATATGAGGCTTTTGACGAGTCGCAAATATTCACGATACAGCTACATGTTAATATTCAAAACACGTCACATCAAGGAGCACACCAGATTATGTCCCGACATGTCCACCGAGCACATTCCTGATTCCTGCTTCTTATTCACCGCATGAATGCATTGTGGAGCCACCTCAGGGTTGAAATGAGATAGAAACTCTTGTAGAGTTACCATAATTTAGGATTTGTCCCAAAATTGCAAAATTAAAAAAATATAAATCTTCGCGTCCACTATGTAGAAAAGACCATCAGCTCCCTGCTAGGCCTGCCTTCCAGCTGTATCAAACTGGTGTCAGATTTTAAGATTATACTATTAGAGCGTCACAAAAACCTCTTTCGTGGTCTATGTGAAATGAATATTTACTTACTCGTATTAAACATCCTTCATTTTTTTCGCTTAATAAGAGATTAACAACAAAAAAATAAAAGTTTTATTCAACACGCAACAAAACATACAGTTTCTGACAGTATAGTGAATACCTACAAGGATTCTTTCACAAACGTATAATTATTCCGTACTTCCTGTAAAAACTGATACAAATGAAAAGTTACAGGAATTTTTTATTTTCTAGAAACAATTTATTAACTACACTTGTACTTTCAAACTACAAGTGTAGTTAGTAAATTGTTTTTTAGAATTGAATGCCACCAAGCAACGATGATAAGAAGTATAGAAACTATCAAAACAACAAATATGGCTGATTTAATCGTCTTGTATGGTAAACTGAAGATAAAAAACTTCCTAAAATAAATAAACACATTTGGTTTAATACTGCATGTAGAAAATGCAATGTAACACCAAAATACATATTGATTAACATTAAAATAAATAATAAACGAAATAACAACATAAAATCAATAGAATACATAAAATTTATTTAGGTAAAAATTAATTAAAATACTAGCTAGTGCAATAACTTAAGTTCCCACATTAAAGTGAAAAAAATATTGTGTGGAAACTACAAATGTAGTTTATTGTTTCTGGAATGGAATTCCTCCAAGCCCCGACGATAAAAGTATAAGATTCATTTTCATTGTGCTTTTAACGATTTTAACCAATCATCGTTTTTAAGTTGTTATAAAGAAACCTGGTAGTTATAAGTACGTGATACATATACAGCTGAATACATAATATATAAAGAATAAATATCTAAAAGACGATTAGCAAATTTTCCTAGTTGATTATTAGTGATCATTTTGATGAGTTCACTAAAATTACGATATCAAAGAAGACATAAATTCACATTCTATTTAGTAGGTGAATTTTACACATGTCTTACTTAATCAAAATTTAGAAATATTTGTTAAGATTGATATAACTGCAATAAAATAAATATTCATTATTGAACAAAAATGTGATATTTAATATAACACTTACAACACAAACACGAAAAATTATTTCTGCAACAATTTTTATACAGGATACAACTTAAAATGTACCCATATTTTTACCAAAATTCTTCAAGTTATATATCACTTGGCAAAAAAAAACTAAGGAAGATAAAAAACTTGAATTATACATAAAACCGTATTTTTTCTTACAACGAAATTACTTTTTAAAACAATAAAATGTTTAAAATTTACTTGAATCAGTTTTCACAGGTAGTATAGAATTATAATTACTAATTTCCTATTAACGTATCCTCAATTTAGTAATAATAGTATGAAGGTTACAAAGTTTAGATGATTTTGTTTAAAACAGAAATGAAAAAAAATTTCCGAAAATATCCAAATGGATGGTGACCTTAACAAACATTCGCTTGATATCAAATTGCATTTAAGTGCTCATGCTCAAATAAATTATAACTCGGATCCTAATCGTGAATCTGATGCTATTGAATTTCATTTCTAAAGCTCGATGATTTAAAATAGAGATGCACGGAAGGACATATTTGTTGATACACATATTTATCTAACCGCAGGTTAATTGCAAGAAATCAACTTCGATTTCAATAAGTTTATCATTTAGGTAGGTAGGTACTCAAAATTTTTGTGTTTTCGTCGATTTTCCTGAGATTCCATAAACAGATCTAGACTTGGTGGTAGGAAATGAGTACACCTCAAAAGTACGTTCTTTCAAATAAAAACAAATCGATTCAGAAATAACTGACAAATTGATTAACATACATAAAAATATGCTAAGTCAAACATACAACCTTCCCTTTTTTTCAGTCAGTGAAGAATAATTAATTAATAAATAATTAATTAATAAAAAATTAATTAATAAATAATTAATAGACATCATCGCCCGCAAACTTGTATGATTCTACGAACAGGCTACCGTTACCGCGGGAACCGCTAACAACTGCGGCCGCTGCGTGTGCTTTTACTTGTTAAATTATGTAAAATCTACATTCTACAGAACCTGCGGGTCCGCAACCGCCGCAGGCGCGGGTAAAAACGTTCTTAGGCTAAAAAAGATCCATTAAAATCGGAGTATGTCGAGTAATCACATAACAAAGATACAAAAAAAAGTCGTGTGGCACTCGAAGACTGCCGCGGTAAAGCTATTGCATAAGCAGGCATGAGTCACCTAAAAGCGGGGTGAAGAGGGGAATTACGCAGGCGCAGTAACGCTGATACAACCTATGCCACCTAGAGGCGAGTTGCTGAACTAAAGAGACAAGCGTGATCAAAAAGTCATTAAAAGTCTTGCAATTCATCGATAGATGACAAAACTAAAAAGTGTCACCGCTGTGCCGGTCAGAGTGGGGGGTGTTAGGTTATTTTCATTACTGAATTTCTGGATTCGTGTCCACGCTCAAGGCGCCGATAGAAGCTATGCAATAGCTTAAAAATATACAACCGAGTTAAAACTTTCTCCTTTTTTGTAGTCTATTAATAATCACTATGTAGTATAACACAAAGTCGCTTTCTCTGTCCTTATGTCCCTTTGTATGTTTAAATCTTAAAAACTAAAAATTTTGAAGCGGATTTTTTAATAGATAAAGTGATGAAAGAGGGAAGTTTATATGTATATTTAAAATCCGCGCGAAGCCGGGGTGGGCCGCTAGCCAGAAATATTTGCTAGCAAAGACATTTAAATTCTCGGTGATAATTCTAAAATAGCACTCAGTAAGGCACCGAATATACATTGACAAATATTTACAAGTACAGTTAACGTTACGTATTCCGTCTGTCCGGATAAACCGTGTCACATCCAATCACCCCCACCTTCCCACCTTCGAACATATTCAGCAGCTGCTTACTAGAGCAAACACTTTTCAGTTCATGAATATTGAACTATGAGGTTGTTATCTTTTTGAATCGGATGTTGACAGTGCCGTTTTAAGCACTACCAGCGCCCTGGGCGAAATTTGTACACCTTCTACTATTTAAATTGCTCTATAACAGACTTTAAAAAGGTTTAGTTGATACTATGTTCGGAGCTGTTATTGCTATGTTAGTCGATTTATCCGTCATTTATTTGTAAAGTATCTTCACGCCCATAACACCGAAGAGGTAGGCAGAGGCACAACCAGGACTAGCCGAAGACACTAAGTCCCATAATGTGATAAGTGGTAAGCCTATCGCCAACCGGGCACAAATCCAATCCCGAGCAACATTTTTTTTATTAAGAAATTGGAAAAACCACATTTTCTTTTTGTTGCCAGACCCGGGATTCGGACCCGGGACTTCATGAAGTCAAGTCCACCACTTAGACACCGCTAGACCACAGAGGCGATAATAATTTATTTATAGATGATATTAAATGAATGTAAAGTATCTTCACGCTATACCCCCGAAAAATTAGGCAGAGGCACAACCAAGGCACTCAAAACTTGCCGAATACACTAAGTACCATAATGTGATATTAAGCAAGCCTATCGTCAACCGAGCACATATTATATCCCTGGTAACGCTACTTTTAATAGAAAATTAAAAATAGTTTTATTTTTTTTTTCATTTTCTGACCCAGGGATTGAACCCGAGACCGCAAGAAATCAAGTCCGATGCCGGACCGTTAGAACACAGGTAAATAAAATATATTTAAAACAGTATACTTTCCTCTCCATGCAGACGAGGTGGTCCTAGTGGCGCCAAGTCAGGATCAGGATGGTATTTTAGAACAATCGAGAAAAACAACAAGTTAAAAACTTTCCCTTGCTTTTTTTGTACGCATAGACGACACGCATATACATACACACATTTACGCCAAGTGCCTTACAGGGCAGGCAGCTCTCTGTTCGATTTCAAATCTCATGAACCTTGCAGATTTTCCTGTTTCATCATCCTCCAATTCGGTCTTCGGGATAGAATATTGTGGCGAGGTGTTCATCCGACTGCGCCATATTGTTACTCCTCGTTCAACAAGATTTACATCTTTATGTCTCCTGGTGGTCCTTCCTATAACTTTGTAGATCCCCTCTCATATTCTTTTCCTGTCTTGCCTTCCACAGAATTCTTTTCAGCTGCTCGTTTGAGCCTCTTTTGTCTTACTCTTGTATTTTCCTTTTTTTTCAGATATGCTTCCATTGTCTTCGGTCTTCGAGGCAGCGCGGCGCATCGAATCCTTCTTTTCAAGGTTCTTATTGACCTCTTCAAATCTGAGAGCTCATCTATCTACCAAGGTTTGAGATGTTTACTCTTAGCTTTTAGTTTAGGTATGCCACTGTTGCATTTATTTGTTATTACATTTGTGTATTTTATTATATTAACTTCCAACTTATCTATGTTACTTATGTTATGTACCTGTGCCTTTTTGTTTTTTTTAGTTTCAAGAGGTTGGGCAAGTTTCACGTAAAACTGGTCCTAACTTGCTTTCCAAGTAATGTACATTCGTGTTGTCTTTTCATGTCTATTCCTTTTCATTGTATTATGTTTAAGGCGAAATAATACCATTATGATTCGAGCTCATCGAATGTCTAACGAGCTTGGAACATTTGTATTACTTTCGGCCATTTTACTGGACCTTCCAGTCCGCCTACTTGTTTAGGAAGTCACCTAAACATGCAGAGAAGTTCACATGACTTGCAAACTCCTTCTCGCCTCGACAGTGTGAAAGGTTGGTATTTTCCCTTCGTTCAGCACGTGTATCTCAACATCGACAAGAAGACTTAAGGCCTCTTCTCCTCTCTTTTCCATCATGCCACTACCCCAGCATGGGCTCTCCGCATTTGCATCAACTTTAATCATGACCTTTCTATTTGTTGCAAGCTGTAGCACTTTTTTCAGTTGTCACAGATGCGTAGTGAGGTCAATATCAGGCTCCGGGTGTAAAAAGACCACGATAATCTCCTAAGCTTGGGTTTGCATCGCAACGACCGCGATATTTGGTGTGGTATACTTAGGGAGTTGGGTTATCTTGATGTCCCCATCAAACACAGGATCAGAATATGGCGCAAAATTACACCGATACGTTATTTCCGCGATAAAAAATGTGTGAATTAATGTATGACAGAATGTACGAGCAGAAAAACAGCGAGAACTGGAAGGAAAGAGTACGTAGTACACAAAAGACGTAGTACATAAAAAGCACATAGTTTACGAGAAGAACATATTGAGTTTGATAGTGATATTGAAACTAAATTTTAAAATATTCAAATACCCACACGGCAACGATTCCGAAAGTGGCCGAATGGTTTAAAAAAATCATCATGGTTCCTAGAAGTAAAAAAGTTTTGTATCTGCACGTGTTGTTCCTTGTCTGCTATGTAGAATAGACCACTTGTCTATCTGACAGGCAGCTCGTAAGATGCGAGCAAAGATGCAATTAGTCTTTACCAACAAGACCACTGGTGGTAGAGAACCGTGCAGCGCATCCGGATAAGTATCCACCGTGTTACCTATTCCTGCCGCACTAACGATATTGTCATGGTCCGATATAGAGGGTAGGGTAGCCGGTAGACTTGTACAATTTGGCCTAAAACCTCAACCACAAGATAGCGACGCACCTAACACAGTAACGGGTTTGTATGCAACGGCTATCTCTGACCATCAGGAGAGCTGTCGACTTCCGCTGTCGACTCCCGCTGATCTCTCACATAAAACATAAGTTACTACATACATAAGTTGACTGATAAGACAACGCACATCAGTCCTGACTCTTCGACCACAGGACAGCAACACACATTTAATATATATGGTGTTTGTTGGCCAAGTTTGGCTATTTCCATCCGGAGAGCAGTGTTTTGGGGATATTTACGTATAAAAATTGGTGGCAATGGGACCACCTCAGAAGTACGCTCTTTCAAATACGAAAAATTTAAACTGGTTCAGAAATGACAAAGAATGAAAAACAAATGACAAAATCGATTGACATACAAAGTATACGACTCCTCCTTTTGGCAAAGTCGATTCAAAAACGGATTATAAAAGACGAAGAATTCGATTAACCTAAATAAAAAAAATTGACTCCTACTTATCAAAGTCAGCTAAGAAGAGAAAGCAAATCCTATTTTACGTGCGCAAGGGACATCCGGCAAGTTCTTAGGGGTGATACACTGCCAAACATCTCGAATTTCGGCTAGGAAAAGTAACTTAACAAAGTTTTAGCTATTTCAAAGTGAGTTTTGAGTCAAAAAGCTAGACTCCGTTTGCATAATTCTGTGCTTATCCCAACATTATAGTATGGAAGTGAGAGTTGGTTATGTCAGAAAAAGCATGAAAGTAGGATAAATGCGGTCGAAATGAGAGCGCTACGGAAAAAACGGTGGTGTAACGTTCGCTGACCGTATTCGTAACAGTGAGATACGAGAAAGAATGGGATAGAAAGAAAGTGTTTGTGTTCAAATGCGGAAGTGCATGCTCCGCTGGTTCGATCATGTAGAAAGAACGACAGATGAAAGATTGACAAAGCGGATATACTATGCGAATGTGGATGGATGTACCCGGGGTAGACCAAGGTTAAAATTCCACGATTAGATCACTCGGATATTATCCGACGATGGTATTAAGAGTCTCTGAAACCGGCGTGTTTCTATGAAAAGTGTCATGAATTTGGAGGAAGGCAAACATGTTTTGTCAGGATCGTGAGGTCTGGCCCTCTATAATCTCTGCCTAACTCGTAAGGGACTTAGCGTGAAGATATTTATGTATATATGTTTCTTTAAAAGTTTGGGAACCTCTGCTCTACAACCTGTACAAATAAATCGACGTGGAATTTAATCTACAATGCAAATTTCAAAATCAGTTCTACTGCAGTAATAATATAAAAGCAAAGTCCGTTTTACGTTTCCGAACGACCGATTCATTTGTTCCAATTATTCACCATGCAAACAATCGATGTAATTAAATTTGAAACACTTTAAAATGAAGGAAAAACATCGTTTTACTCGGTTATACGAAACACTTGATTTTAATGTGTTATTTTTAATATGTTAGGGGAGCCCAAGAAGGAATTTGGGCGATTACTCAGGCGCGTGAGTAGGACTACTATTGAATCTGGATTTAATACTGATTGAAAATTGAAATTGGATTAATGTCATTTTATACCCTTGAACACAATACTATCTATCGAATTTTCAAAACTTGTTCTACTTTTTAAGGAATCCAATATAGTAAAATATTTTTTATTACTTATTAAATCAATGTTAATAATTCGCTAGTATTCAAGAGTTCATAATGACATAAACCAAAACACAATTTCCAATTTGCATGATATCAAGATTCAAAAGTAACTCACAGATCATGGTATGTGAGATACCTTAATCCATGACTACACACCTCCGACACGTAAGATAGTCTATCCCAAATTTTCAGGCTTGAAAATATGTTTGAGCATATACTGTGGGTTTATTGTATACAAATAAGTAGATATAAGTTTAAATATTCTAGCATTTTTAGCATGACGTACGGAAGTAAAATGTTTAACTTTTGTTCTTTTAGCTTTTAAACGCTTCGTGCACTTTTGCAAGGCCAAGCAGACGGATTTCCTGGTGGCAAGAAATTTCACGCTACCTAGAGACACCAAAGGTGGTAATGGTTCGTTGCCAACCTGAGGCGGGATGTTAGACTTTGAGAAAAAGCAAGTCTACCAGCTACCTCTGAACCGGAACATGTCAACGGCAAACACTGATGTTATGGTGACAGGAATATGGTATATATAGATATACCTACCAGAATAAATTTAATAAACACCCAGACCCGGAAATGCAGACATCTTAATACCATTACACAAATGCCTGCCCCCGTCGGTAATCGAACCCGAGCCTCTCGGTTGGTCGTTGAAGTTAGGCGTGAACGCTAGGCACTTGACCAACGATCTAATCTGATTTACTGGTATTTATTCGATAGCTGACTGATCAACTAGGTACGGTGTTAGCACTGAATCTTTTTACTAATACTGCAATGCTCATTCATTTTCAGTCCAAAAGAGCTCAAAATGGCGGCTACATCGTGCATACCATATAAATAATAAGAATAAATAAATAAATATCCCTGGACAAGTAACATAAATTGAATCTAACCCCAATGTAAGCAAATTATATGCTTTCGTTATGGATGTTAGATAATATGTATCGTTATTATGTGTCATCGACTCTGGGAAATGTGTAATATGTGTAGAATAGATTTAGGACTTAATCTATGGTGTGAAAAATAAAATTGCCAAAAAAGCGACGGACATCTCGTAAAATAAAAAAAATGCTTTGACATTTCGTTTGTTTCGACAAGTCTCTAGTTAGTGGTGAACGAAAAGTCTAATATAGAAAAACATACATTTATTTTTTATTCAAATAACGTTGAAGTAGTTGCTATAATTAAATTGAAAAAACTAGCGGTCTCAGAGTAATATTTTCATAACTTCCGAGAATAGTTTACGCGCCGTCGCATTTCGTTCCCTTAAAAGTTTTTACATGAACCTCAATCACGAACATCTTTTGAATTTCGTGTTCGATAGCAAAAAGCTATCTTTGTTGTATATCGTATTAAAATATTGTGTTAAACAAAAGATGACCTAAATGTGTTGAGTGTTCAACTACCAATAAATCTTTGGGCCCATATTAAAAAAAAGAAACGTGCTTTAAATAAAAAAAACAAATCAAAACTATGTCAAGGTTGCTGTTTTAGCGGTAAGGCCGCCTTTATGTATTTAAATACTTAGTTACACTTAGTTTTTAAATTTCACTTTAAGTGTATTTATTTTTTATGTATTATGTGCTAAATAAAGTGATATTTTATTCTATTTATGTAGTACATATACACAGTATTATGTATACAAAGATATGTCTTGAAATAATTTCTTCTCATTGAACGTTTTATTTACTAAAGCTAACAAGAAGAAATCGTCGAATATGACACTCGATAGCAAAATAAACAAAATTGGAGGATTTATAAATACTGCAACAGGAGATAACTTTACCACAAGTAGGCCGTATTCCGAATTTATGTCATTATCATAAAATATACCTACCTATGTCAGTCATAGGTAACAAATTTAAAAACATGGCTTTCAAATCTATTAAGTAAATACCTAATTCTCGACAGTAGACACTAAATAAAACTTTACAACTTTTCTCATATAGTATTTCAAATCATGCTACATCACACACACAACAACATTTACATACATTTACATTTACGCTCTCGCATTTACCACCTCGTTGGTCGGGCGGTTAACGTACACGCCTAATGTCAAAGATCGGTGAAGTTGCAAAAAATCGCAAGATTAGCAACAAATTAGTCATTAAAAAAAAACGCCTAATGTCACCCAACAACCGCGAAACTCAGGTTCGATTCCCGACGCGGCTAGACATTTGTCATAAACATTTAAATATCTGTTTTCCTGGTCTGGGTGTTTATTAAATTGATTCCAGTATCTATTGAAGTATTACTATATTCGACAAAAATATATTATTATTTGTGTGCTTTGGGGATAGATAGCGATTGAATTTATCCGATCGACATTTTACAGAACTTTAGAACTAGTCAGGTATACGATTTCCAAAGAGGTTCGTGATAGCTGTGCGGAAGTTCCGTAGCTCTTTCGATTTTAATCAGTTCATCCCAAGGTAAGTATTCCTACTGATATTTTTATAATTTGATAACACTAATGAAAATGAAAATGAAATTCAAAATTTAATCTTGCTAAAAGTTAATGCAATGAAAAAAGAAAGTATATTTACGCCCAGCTATCTGAGAATGTAGGCAGATGCACAACCAGGGCACCCATGACGAACCGATGACACTGAGTCCCAAAACGTGATAAGTGGCAAGTCTATCGCCAACCAGGCACATGTCCACTCCAGTGCGACTTTATTTTTATTGGAAAATTGAAAATACATGTTTTCTGTTTTTTTTGTCGTTGTAGTGTAAAACCTTAAAACTTTGGTGGATATTTTTGAGACAGTCATCTTTATTTGTATTCTTCGCTGTAGCTACTTGTTAAAGATTTATTTATTACTAACTTTTAATTAACTTGTACGGTACGTATGAGTATGTTTGTTTGTTCGGATGTAATTTTGCAATCCAATTTTAAAGCAGCTGTCTTCTACTGATTGATATGGTTTTTGGCATACTCTTTTAAAATGACAATTAAATTTTATGATGTTACTGAAATAATATTCCCCGCATTATTCTCTGGTGTTTAGGCTTATTTGATACGTCTTGAATAGTACTTTTCAGGTCTATTGCTGGGGACAGACCTGGAAATAAAAGCTTGCCACAAAAATACATTTAAAAAAAAACTTATTAAGTAACGTTTATTAAAGAAACCTTATAAGAATTAAGCACAGGGAAACCATTGTCTCATAGCATTTTTTTTTCGGGATAAAAACTATCCTGTGTTAGTCCAATTTACCCTCTATGTGTGTGCCGAATTTCATGAAAATCAATTCAGCAGTTTTTGCGTGAAGAAGTAACAAATAAACAAAGATACAAACTTTCGCATTTATAATATTAATAGGATTAGGATTAGGATAGGATTAGGATTGTCGAAAGCATTTCTCCGTGCTGGTCTGGGTTCACTAAGTAGGTTAAATAATCTGCCTTCCTGCGAAATGTACGAAGCGAGCTAAGCTAAGTTAATACCCCCCAATAAGACTAGTGGTAGAGTTAAGTTGGTATCCTATCAAAAGACCACTAGTGATATAGTCCCGTGCTGCAACTTGTCCGATTAAGAATCCACTTTACCTATTCCTGCCGTCATAATGACAGTGTCATGTTCCGGGATGAAGGGTAGCCGGTATATTTGCATATTAATTGGTCTAATATATTTTTTTATAATAATGGATGGCAAACAAGCAGACGGAATTCCTGATGGTAAGATATTCATGCCGCCTAGAGACACCAAAGGTGGTAATGGTGCGTTGCCAACCTGAGGCCGGGATGTTAAATCTCGAGCAAAAGTAAGTTTACCGGCTAATTTGCCCTCCGAACCGGAGCACGTCAACGGCAAGCGTTGGACGTTATGGCGGCAGGAATAGGTAACGCGGTGGTACCAATCAGGGTGAGTCACTGCAAAACTCTACCACCTAGTCAGATGTCACGGTGTTAGTGACGGTTAGCCTATGCTCGCCTTTTACGAGCTGCGTGGCAGGAAGGCAGATGGTCTATTCTGCGAAGGAGCCCGGATCAACATGGGGAAAATATTATCTCGGCAGCGACAGCGACGCACCTACAACATCTATGGTGTATAGGCCACGGTTATCTTTTACTATCAGGGAGCCGTGTGCTTGTTCACTGTCTTATAACATAAAAAACATTTACGTATAAAATACCTAATTCAATTTTACTAAGGGAAAACATTACGAAGTGCAGATTTAATGTAGTTAAAAGTTTTTGTAATGGAATATTTATGTAATTTTATTTTAACCTCTGCCTTAACATGGATAGTAATAATGTTTATTTTCTAACGTCAAAATATATTTGAAGGTATTATTTTAAAGTTTTTTGCATAGAAGTATCTTCATTTTTTTTAAACAAGAGGAGACATCCGCAACACTAGGAGTATCACAGATGCGTTGCCGAAATTTAAGCAATGAGTACGCTCCTTTGTTGAAGGTCACTTCCATATCTCACGAAGGGTCAGGCCGAAGGTACTTATAGTCCCATCTTGTAATAGGTGGTAAAACTATCTCCAGAGCTGTTTTAATTTAAAACATATATCCATACATATCTTCACGCCACGTTGAAAAAAAAAAGTTTTCAGTTGTCCGACACGGAAATCGAACCTGAGACCAAAGATAATATAATCACTATGGAAACAACGATGTTGACTATAGATGACAATTGTTTAATTCACTTTTAGCAAAAGAAATACGCATACAGCCACATTTCTACCAAAACCTACCAAGTTAAACAGTATTTAACTAAGCATTGTCAAAATTTACTTTATGAATAACAAATTTTTAAACAATGTTTAAGGCTTAATCAAGAGATTAGTTAAGCAATGTTTAGGAGGTTATTTACCTACTTTTTATGAAAAAGGCAGTTAAAAACTATAATTAAATTTAACCCTGTCTACCGTAAACTGTCACCGTTTCCAAACCTAGCTAGACAGAAGAAGGAACGGCGAAACAAACTCCTCGGCAACCATCACTTTCATTATATTTGGTTAATAATTATTAGTTATTTTACTAAAAATTCTTATCTACAAGAAAATCCTTAACACTATAATATGTTTTATCTAACAACAAGTCAAATACCCTACTTTGAAATCTTTTTAATGTAAGTGATTTGAGGTTATCAGGAATTCGGTTGTATATACGAACAGACATACAGTAAACATTATTTTTATATATATTAAGTTTTTGGTTCGGCACATGCAATTTCTCACTATTTCTTAAACATGAAATTCCCAACATTTCAGCATTTGATTTAAACAAATGTTAATGTTTTTGTATAATGTATACTTGCACAATCAGCCTGACATCCCGGCCACTTGACAGCAACACATCTATAACATATATGGTGACTATAGGCCATGGTTTTCTTGTACTTGTTTTTTTCTGATTACTCATATAAAAAAATTCCCCCATCGGGAATCATACTGGAGTCCCGCGATTGGCCTGTGAAGTTAGGCATATACCCTTACCCAACGACCAATAAACTACAACTAAATTAAACATCACAATATAAACATTAAGACCTGTAGGGTTACTCCTGAAACTCGATATCATGCGAATTGGAAATTGGAATCGTATATATATATCATTTATTTATTCACAATCAACCAAATCTACACATATATTAATACGTGATGCCAAAACTTGGGACCCCTTTTAACGACAATAGCCCCGACCCAGCAGCATAAAATTTGGCACACTTATAGTTTATGTGTAGGAGAAGTGCAGAATGCTAATATTTTTCAATCATATAATTATAAAGTTCTAGCTAATAAAGTACATTAAATCAATAAATAAAACATTACCCACACTACCATGCATTTGACACACACAAACAAATATATTACTTAATGATAACGATAAAAGATCACAGATGGCGCACTTAAAAGTTTGGAAACAAAGTAGTCTTAAGAAATGAAGATGGCGTTCTTATCAACAAGATATTAAAATTTATAATGGTCGAATTTCGACCAATGGGCGACCACTAGTGTTAATTATTTGCCAATATTGTGTTTACGAGTACCTACCTAAAATGACATACCCGATACCGATTTCCAAATTTGCATGTATCGAGGTTCAAGAGTAACCCTACCGTGATGAATGTTGGTCCAATAACTTAAAAAAAGGAAATAGACTATTAGGAATATGAATTGTTTCTTTTTCTTTTTAACCCCCAACGGAAAACGATAGATGTAATAAGTCTAATGTGTCTTTGTGAGTATGCGTGTGTATATCTGTCTTTGGCATCACAACTTATGAACGCATAGACCGATTTTGATAGGAATTTCCTTGTTTCAAAGTCAGCTTTGAAACAAAGAAATCCTCAGGGATGTCGAGATGGTTCTTCGCTACATTATATGTAAGTGTTTTAAGGGTTTGTTAGTTTTTTTAATTTTAGTGCTATATGTACAATAACATAATCAAAATAAGTAATAAGCATACTGAAATAAGAAATTAGAAAAATCGGAAGATAAAACATTTGCTGATTATAAAAAACCTAGTACATTAATTTTTTTAATAATAAAATGTGTTAACTACACACGTACCCACAACACACAGTGTGTTTGTGTGATATGGGTACCTAGGTACCATGACACTCACACTAGATAATGTCGATACTTGAATGGCACAAGCAGAGGCTGAATATCATGGAGATGGATATGTCGCAGTAAGATAGATGAAGCCGTAATATAGTTATATCCCTAGGGATATAATTATATACCGTAACATAGATATACGAAAGCGATTCATTACTATCTCACTAGGAATATAGTTATAAAACCGTCCAAGTTCAGTGATATACTTATGTTACTAGATTAAGTTTAGTGAAATAGAAATCTACCATATATAGTTAAATGAAACAATATTGTGTTGGTTTTATCTTTATTAAAAAATCAACTTTATGTATCCTGGAGTTAGTTACAATACTTTGTGACATTAACACGTATTAAAGTAATTTCAATTATAACTAAAACGATCACATTTTTAGGAATTTAAACATTAACAACACATTTTTAATTATTTATACGGGATACTCACGATCTCTTTTTATTTTATTTGTCGATATTTCGGCCTAGTTGCATATCGACAAATAAAATAAAAAGAGATCGTGAGTATCCCGTATAAATAATTAAAAATGTTATTAATTCGCGACGATTTAAGTTTAAAATCCTATATTAACAACACAATTAAAACTAATCAAACATTAAAAATCTTTTAAAGCTAATCAACAGTGTTCAGATGTTTTTTTTCTTATCAACTAAGTTGAGATCTTGGTTTCTTTAAAAGTATCTATTAATTTTTGTTCAGACAAGAAGAGGAATCATGACATCTAGAATTACATAGCACTGAATGCTTCTTACAAGCACATATTTTAGTAGAATACTGTATATTCGATTTTTTACAGGAACATTTCAAATAACCTTGGCCACCAAATTATTACTTTCATTTCGCTTTTCTAAGACTTTTCCTCATACATGTTTTTGATCCATGGGTCCACGTTCTATCTTTGGTATCTCTATAAGAACTGAAGATCCCACGTAAATGTCAGGAAATTTCTGTGATGAGTGGGTTTTTATATTACGTGCGACTTTTCTTAAGTTTTCAGCAGCGCCTGCGCCGTACATTCCGAAAGCTATTTCACTAAATCTAGTAATATAAGTATATCGCTAAACTTAGACGGTTTTATAACTATATTCCTAGTGAGATTGTAATGAATCGCTTTCGTATAACTATGTTACGGTATATAATTATATTCCTAGGGATATAACTATATTACGGCTTTATCTATTTTACTGCGACAGATATACTACGAAAGACGTGTAGTGTAAAGCGTTAAGACCGCATTACCAACGTTCATTTAAATGGTAGCCTCCATGTACGTATAGTAGATATACTGTGGGAGAGCCAACAAGATCGTCCGGACATGTACACGTATACTATCTCGGTATATTTCGAGTTTGCGAACTTAACCGATCAAGAAACCAATCTGTGGTCGTCGTTTTAGCCCCAAAACTTGTCAGTACCCAAGAGTCTAGTACCTCGACTGTGATGGAAGTGACAGCACGCAATATTTCAGTATTAAGAATTGTATAGAGTTAAGTTACCTATTTTCCGAAGTTTGACGAATATAGCCCAAGCGCATAACTTAAGCGGTATAATAATATGTGTAATTAATATAAACCGGAAAGCTACGCGGGGAACAAGTGTCTCAACGTCATAAAGGACCAGGTGAAGAAGGTAGATCCCAAAAAACGCTGGCTGCCAAGAGACTTACCATTAAGAATGCTGACTGAGCGAAGTGGAGAAGAAAATGTAAGAAAGTAGGCCCTGGGTTTCGATGCTTAAAAGCTAGGTTGATGTCGAGAAAATAGTATTCCTGTATTTAGCCTATGACACACTTTTGTACAAGAAAAAGGACTGGAATTCTATGTCAGTTTTTTACGGAACTTTATAACTTTGAAGTATTCGAAACAAAAGTGAATGATGAATGAACAACTGGTGGTAGAGTGTTGGATAGCAATTGCCGGGTAGGGATCCACTGCCTTGCCTACTCCTGCCGTTATAATGACAAGGCCATGTTCCGGTCCGGAGGGTAGGGTAGCCAGTAAACTTTTACAATTGGCCACGCTACGGCTAAAGGCGTCGCTATCCTGTCGGTCCTGTAAAGTTATTCTTGAATCTCGATTTCAACAAATTGGAAATCAAAGTCGGTTTTGTCATTTTAGGTGCTCTTGAACATGGTTCTAGGGGTTTATTAACATTTAGCTTCAAAAGAATTCTGCGAGTCCCAATAAACAATTTATTGTTTATAAGTAACTAAATGTCAATTTTTCTTCAGGATTATGTTTAAGAGTATCTAAAATGACATGTTCGATTCCAATTTCCAATATTGCATAAATCGAGTTTCCATGACATCTGTGGTGTCTATAGATTACGATTATAGGTATCTAACATCAGGCGAGCCGCGCATTTTTTTGCTGTCTTTTACCGTAAGAAAATCTATGTTCTTTCATGATTAAAATTTCTACGTTTTAAATAATCTGCACTTAAAACAAATTCAGTTTGTTAAGAACTAGGTATAATTTAACGTATTTAAAATTTGCAAATGATAATGTTAAGACACTGATTTTATAGCTTATTAATTATATTGCTCTGGTAGTTTAAACGCCGTTTCATCGCCTCTGTGGGCTAGCGGTCCGGCATCGAACTTGACTTCTTGAGGTCCTGGGTTCGATCCCCGGGTCGGGCAACATAAAAAATTAGAAAATGCATATTATTTTCAATTTTCTGATAAATTAACGCCGCCCGGGATTAGATATGTGCCCGAATGGCGATAGGCTTGCCCCCTATCACATTGTGGGACTTGGTGTCTTCGGCTAGTCGTGGGTGCTATTGTTGTGCCTCTGCCAATTCTTCGGGGATATGGGCGTGAAGATACTTACTTACTTACTTACTTACTTGAAGATCCTTAAGTGTAAACGATTTTTAATACCCACAACTTATAAATTATAAAGTACACCAATGCTTAAACTAGAATTTAGTATTATACTGTGACTCTTCTCAACTTAACTTTTCTCTTATCTTAGTCTTTGTTTAGTAATTTTTCAGTGTGTGCTACGTTTTTTTTATCAATTAAAAAAGCTAGGCACACTGCAACGATTATGATATTTGGCATTCAATCGAGCATAGGCTTACCGTCACTAACACTGCGACATCTGACTTTGTGGCAGAGTTTTGCAGACACTCACCCAGATTGGTACCACCGCCTTACCTATTCCTGGCGCCATAACGCCATGACGTGTTCCGGTTTGGAAGGTAAGGTAGCCCGGTAAACTTACTTTTGCTCGAGGTCTAACATCCCGACCTCAGTTTGATAATGCACCATTACCACCTTTGGTGTCACTAGGCGGCGTGAATTTCCTACCATCAGGAAATTCGTCTCCTTGTTTGTCTTCCAATATCATAAAAAAAGTAAATCAGTAGCATTAAAATAATAATATTTTATTTTTCTCAACAATTTACGTGCAATGCGATCATATTTCCGCAGTACCAAAATTCAGTCTAAATAAGCGAGACTAAAATGTTGGCAGTTGTCTCATCAAGAGATGAGAGGTTCCTTATCTGGTATAAACGCTAGTATCTTTGGTTCAGTGGTGTTGGATAGTTGCATTCCAGCAGTTACGATTTCTATGTCAATAGGTACCGCTGCTGCCGTTACTGAAATATTATTCAAACTGTTTATCATCGGCGTTTAGTAAACCTCCGTTGTTGTTTATCAACTATGCTTCTGATAATTTTTCTTACAAAGTAGTTTTATTTTACCACTTGACCTGTGCTTGGGTTAAATTTCTATAAATTTTAAGGGAAGAAAAAAAATTCGCCCTAGACAGGATTTGAACATGTACTTAAACTTTCGTCTCAAACGAAATTTTTTGTGACTAGTTTATTTTAGAACATTTTTTTTTCTTTTTTTAAATTTATGGAAACTGTCTTAAATCTGCGTATAATGCAGTAAACGATTACTAGATATTTTCATGATTTCGAAGACATCAACTTTTACTTAATCGATTTTGATAAAACATAGCATTTATTTCTATCAGTTAATTAACGAGAAACTGAAAAATGTGTCTAACCGTCTTATTAATAAACATGGACTAAAGTATGCCAAGGTTAAACCTTATATTATAATCTTTATTAGAATGGGATACAAACTACAATACCAGCTCAACTTGACACCTATCTTAATCTATGTTTATTAATAAAGCACTAATAGTTTTTCCGTGACGATGAAAAAAATATATATAAAGCCAAACATTTTTTTTGCTGCTTATTAACATAAGGTAAAAGTATTAAGTATAAAACAGTTAATTTGGAGTTTCTGTCAGTATCTAGATATTAATTTTTTTTAGCATTTTTCTTTTTTTTATGTGAGAGGCCAGCGAACAAGCGCGCAGGTCTTCTGATGGTAAGAGATGACCGTGGTCTATAGACATAATAGATGTTATAGTGTAGGCCGGGATGGAACGCCTATTGCGCAAGACTACCGGCCCCTCTTCCGTCCAAACCGGAAGATGACATTGTCATTTTGGCGGCAGAAATAGGTAAGGCGGGGGTTTCAAACCGGGCGAATCGATGTTAAAGTAAAACTCTACCACAAAGTCAGACGTCACAGTGTTAATGACGGCAAGCCTATGCTCGCCTTTTACGAGCTGTGTGGCAGGAAAGCAGATGTCTATTCTGAAAAGGAGTCCAGACCAACACGGTGGAAAAGTGACCTCAAGTTCACCGCTAGCAGAATCAAAATCTCGACTAACTCCTATGTCAATTCATCGGCATCAAGTTTGCAAAAAGTGCAACCAGCCACCTTAACCTGTAATGCAGAGTGAGCACTTTGGCAGCAAGAATCGACTTGGCTCTCGCATAAACCTGGACGAATTGCTTCCCAGCACGTTCCTGCACAGCATTCTACTACCAATGGTCTACTTGGTATTGATGTATATTTTAATCTGTACTCTCCTTTTATGAGCTGACTGGCAGAGAGGCATATGATCTATTCTATTCAGTGGAAAACTTAGATTAGCTGTAAGTAGTTAGCTCCTAGGATTTTTTTTAATCTGTAAAATTAGACTACAGTAATTAAGCAATATTTTTATGACAATGGAGGCAAACAAATAGACGGATTTTCTGATGGTAAGAAATTCACACTGCCTGGAGATACCAAAGGTGGTGGTAATAGTGCGTTGCCAATCTGAGGTAGGGATGTTAGGCCTCGGGCAAAATTAAGTTTACCGGCTACCTTACTCTCCAAACCGGAACACGTCAACGCAAGCATTGGACGTTATGGCGGCAGATATAACGCGGTGGTACCAATCTGGATGAGTCGCTGCGTAACTCTACCACCCAGTAGGATGTCACGGTGTTGGTGAAGGTAAGTCTATGCCCGCCTTTTGCGAGCTGCCTGGCAGGAAGGCAGGTGGTCTATTCTGCAAAGGAGCCCGAACCAACACAGTGTTTAAATTTTTTTAAGAAAAACCCGGCTTCTTTAATTAAAACCGGTTCCCGTAACTTAGCTGACGATTATCTGATAATTGAACTATATTTAAACACAAAAAACATTGTAGTAATATTTACGTAAACACTTACGTAAAAACAAATATAACGCCCAAACGAAATAAATCACTACAGTTAGTTTGATAGCGACCATTCTGAATATTGAAATATAAATGATTTTGATCGACTAGTGGTCTTTAATTTAGGGTTGTCAATTTTTTTTAAATGCAATAAACGTTTTACATAAATATATCTCACGGCCAAGTAAGTCCCTTGTGGAGGTTGCTCCGCTAGTCGTGTGGAAAGAATAGCAGACAAAAGATAGACAAAACAGATATACAATGTAGATGGATAGTGTTATAAAAATAAATCTAAAAGTATCTTCTAGTTTAAGAAACATAAAGTTTCGTTTTTGTTCTTGCTAGATTTATTACATTTTCAAAAAAAAGATTGTCAATTCATGTTATTTACCAAAATGTAGTAATTGTAATAGATCTGAAGATGCTATAATAAGCGAACTGGTAGGCTAATATACTATGATAAAATTTGTCTGGAACAGACAATCTAGTGTACATCCATTGAGTTACACCTGCTGAGAGTTAGACATAAAGAACTTGATATTTATTTATTAGTGATTTATCAATTAACAACTTTTGATGTTTCAGTGTACATTTTGTCATTCTTACCCATTATTCTGTTCACTTTGTATGAATGTGAGAAAGGCGGCTCCTACCTATATATACATATTTAACTATAAGGCCTTATAGATCCTAAATATAACGATTCGTATACGAATATCTAAAACTAGACCTCTGACATCAGATTGTATCATATAAAGTCTTAATAAAGGTCTCGCGTCAGGACAAGGCATGGAATTAGGGGTATTGTTTTTTCTAAATATTTATGTGGAAATGACGACTCCATTGTTGCTTATACATATAAAATAACACTGAAGAAAAGTAATAACACTGAAGTATTAGAGACTCACTTTGTCTGAAATTGTTTATCCGATAAATAAACGATCTGCTATAATGCCTTAAAATACCTACGTTACATAAGGGGAAATTTTCGACAACCCTAAGTTTATCAGTATTTATAATACATTTCTTGAATGTGTTAAACATTATGTACAGAACTTGTTGCGTTGTTTTTGTAACGTTAAATTTTTAAAACGCTTAATAATATATTTCTAGGTAAATATTTTGCCTTTAATGGAGTAGAAAGGTCAAACTACAAATAAAGTTTACGATTTTTACTCTGCAAGAGAGTAGAGTCGTGTTTAGCTTTAAATTTTTGAGATAGTTTTAATTAACAGATAAAAAGGACTATTAATTTGTCTTACTTGTGACACTTGTGTCCACAAAAGTATACATTTTACAATTCATTGCGACCCTAAATTTGGCCATGATTGTGAAGATAAAATCTTATTTATTTAAAACTGTTTAAAATTTGTTGTCCCCGTGTTGGTCCGGGCTCCTTTGTAGAATAGACCATCTGCCTTCCTTGCCAGGCAGCTTGTAAAAGGCAAGCATAGGCTCACCGTCACTACTACGTACTACGTACTGATTAGGTGGTAGAGCTTGGCAGCGATTCGTCCGGATTAGTATCACCGCCTTATTTATTCTTGCCGCCATAACATCATGACGTATTCCGGTTTGGAGGGTAAGGTAGCCGGTAAACTTACTTTTGCTCAATCCCGGCCTCAGGTTGGCAACGCACCATTACCACCTTTGGTGTCTCTAGGCGGCGTGAATTTCTTAACATCAGAAAATCCGTCTGCTTGTTTGCCTTCCAATATCATAAAAAAAATCTAGGTATTTTTTGGGCGTATCTGTGAAAAAAAAACAGTTGTGCTCATAACATCATTGTAATTTTTAATTATCTGAGAGCAAAGGAGTTGTCTCGCAAAGGCGAGCGAAGTTGCCTTTGTGACGAACATCCTAACTAACGAATTATCTAACTACAACTTATAAACTTTACATTTCTTTTGTGCTCAGTACATAATCCATATAACGTCATAATTTTTTAAGTTTAAGGTTTTGATTTCACCAAATGTATAATAATCAAATTAAAACGTAACCTACTTTATTTGTATTATGTAAAATATAATTATGAAAGTCTACTCCATATCATGAGTATTTTTATATCAATGAAGTTAATAAGCTTGTTATGGTTAGTATGGTAGTAAGAAGCCATGTTACTAGTTATGTTCATTTTATTGAAAACTACGTTAGCCATTGAAAAAAAACCTTTTTATACAGGTATCAATGACCATAATAACTCGGTAGCACAATGTTTATACTTGATAGCAAAAGAACATAATTTGTTATTATATAAGCCTACAACTGTAATTCATATTCCTTTTAGTGACGAAAACAAAACTTCTGTAGATGTTTTACAAGGCACCATTATTGAAACTCTGTCTAAAAATTTGATACCTGTATCAATATCAATGAATTGGATTGAAATTATTAATGCTAGAGAAAGTGATTTTATAATCTTTGTTTTAATTCAAAATTGTGCACTTCTATTAGAAACAGATATTAAGCATTTTGAAGAGTATCGCATCTTGATTGTGATTGAACAAAATTTTAAAGAATGTAAAGAAATTATTAGAAAAACAAGTAGGAATTTTGAAGCTACAGATGTAACATTTGTGGTTCGTGACACAGATAACACTTTCGTTCTTGTAACAATGAAACCTGAAATAAATGAACTTACATGTGAAGTTACCAAAAAAATATTTGAAATCAATCAATGTACCAAAGGTTTACTTGCTCATTGTCATATGAAACACATTTTCCCTTCAAAAGCTCTGACCAATTTTAAAAAGTGTCTAATGAAAATAGGCTTAGCAACAATGTTTCCTTTTTCAAAGATAAAAAATGAGGAGAATTTAACAAATCTTGATCCAGTATACGAAGCAAGTGGATCTGATGTAGAAATAATAAAAATAATGGCGGAAAAAGTTAATGCCTCATTAAATTTTCATTTTATCTACACGACTGAAGAAAATATATATTTACACATAGAATATTTAGATTTTCTTCTTAATGGAACCCTAGATGCATGTGCTGGTGGTCTATACAGAATTCATGGCGATCTTGTTGAATATTCTGGTATTTATGCTCGTCAATCTCTTGTTTGGGTTTATTATGCAGAAAGAGAGATTAGATCTTGGCAATCCCTTATGAGAAAAATCAACGGTCTTTATTATTTCCTGTTCTTTTACATATGTAGTACATTAGTATGGAGACTACTGTCGGCATTTGATCGACAATCAGTTTCTCTAGAAAATGTGTTTTTATATGGTTGGGGTTCCCTTTTGGGAGCCAACTCACTTCCAAACGCAAAATCGTTAAAAAAGAGATTTTTGGGTATAGTTTATTTCATCATGAGTACTCATTTATCAGCCTACATTAGTATGCAAATGTATTCATATTTAACTATTCAAGAGCAGCCACAAATTTACAAAACTGTACATGATTTCGAAGATTCTAAGAGAACTGTTTATTTTTCCAAAAAATATTTTATACAAGACAAAAATGAAGTACCTTCGAAAGAATGTAATGATTTCAATGATTGTCTCAAAAGTGTTTTGAAATTCAAAGGATCAACACTGTCAATGGACAGCAACTTGATACCTTTTCAAGCTATTTCAGCTGTTGATGATGAAGCAAGGTTGTTGAGTGTTCCTCAGAGCGTTCTTGTGGTATATCATGAAATGATTATAAGAAAGAATCACCCCCTGGTACATAACTACAAAACTATTATTAAACGACTTTTTGAAGCTGGAATTTGTCAGAAACTTTACAATGACGCTATTGGAATTACAAGTGTTCATAAATCAGAAATGGTCAAAAAGAACATTATGTCTGACAGCTACAGTTGCATATCTGGCTGTGCGATAACACTTGCTCAGGCAGCAGGAGTATTTTATGTTTGGATATTCGGGTGTATTCTTTCGTTATGTATTTTTGTCATCGAAATAATTTTGGGATCCAGGAAAAAAAATTCAACGCATAAATTCTACAGATATTAAGTAATTTATGATAAGTGATAATCTATGAGAAGATTTGTATTCTAGATAAACAAAATGGAATTATATTTAAATAAATATAGTTAAATGAAATATCTAACATACAAAATTCTCATGTTACGGTGTGCGTGATTGAACTCCTCCGAAACGGCTTGACCGATTCGCATGAAATTTTGTGAGTATATTAAGTAGGTCTGAGAATCGGCCAACAGCTAGTTTTATACCCCTAAGTAATAAGGGTGACTCACCCCAATTTTTTTTATTAAAATCACATTAAAAATATAGCAGAACATTGTCAGCTAGTATTCTATAGGTATCTGATTGACTTTGCCATCAGAGTGGTTTGCGTAAATAATAGATAGATGTTATTTTGGTAAATAAGGTAGGATGCGTTCAGAAATATTATTATATTTGTAAACTTTTAAACTATGAGATAATTGATTTTAAAATCAAATAGAATGTAACTTAAAAATACTTATAAAGGAAAGTAAATGTCCGACTAGTATTATTATACATACCTACATACGATCAGTCACAGATAGTATTTAGTATCATTAAGTGATAGGTGGCAAACCTATCGTCAATTAAGTACTTATCCAATCTCGGGCCAAGACGACCTGGCAATCAAAACCGGGACCTCATGTAGTTAACAACAAAACCGGCACTAGACTGTACGGACAACAGATACTTAAAAGTAGATGTAATCATTAACAATGTAGATGCTTTAATAATTAAAGAATGTGTTCAAATCATGATGGATAAGTTTTTACAGCCTTTAAATTGATAGTCCTCATTTGTTATAAAATGGATTTTGCGCAAAGTAACGCCAAATCCAATAAAATTTAAGAAAACAGTATGTACTAAAATTGTATATATCAACTATCATTTATCACAGGGCATACAAATCGTAATTTTATTGTGAGCAAGTAAATGGAAATAAGAAAATATTTAAAGATGTTTCATTCCACTACGTAATATTATCTTATTTACCGTTTTCTATGTTTCATGTTTCCTAAAGCTAACCTGTGATAGAGTTTTATTTGCAGGATTCACTAAACCGATCGTAACGTAATTCGGTTGGTATATTATTTTTATTTCGAAGAAGGTTACGAGAAACTTTTTATTCTACTTTTTAAAGCTGTGTCCTCGAAAGACGAGTAAAAGTTAAAATATAAGTTGGGCTTTAATTCATTATTCCGCAGTCCCTTTTCATTTACTTATTTTGCAATTTGTAGTATATGATTTACAGATTAACCAGTATTTTTTTCCAGGTCACAAGGTTTTTATTTCTGCAATCATAGAACTCTCAGTATTAAGTGACCAAGTAACTACATGCTAGGCAAGCAAGCAGCACGGGTTTTTGTTAAAAAATTGCATTTGAATTCTGCAGAGCCGCTACAACATAGTTGACCATACGTCGTTGGTTGTTTTTACTTACTTTGCGTGTTTATTGCTTAAACATTTTAAACTTTTTCAATAGCGGATAATTTAAAAATATTGACTTTCGGAAAAAAAAACTTTTTGGGATAAAAACCGAGCCGATTTTACAAAATAATTTCAACTAAGTGGGCCTCTTCTTTTAATGTCAAAACTCGAAGATACTTTATATCATGTGGTCTCAGCTGTGTTAGAGATATAGTAATATCCCTTTCTTCTATTGGTACATAAAAAAATCGACTATCATTGAAAAAATCCAGCGTAATTCTAATAAAACTTCTAATTTCATCTAGCCTATAGTGTCCAATTGCTGGACGAATGCCTCCCTTCTGCTTTTAATGCGCATATAAATGAATTGCTAAAATGAGTTTAATTGGTGATTAGCAGAAACTGCGGAGATACATTCACTTAAATATTGATAGTGATCTGGCCCCGAAGAGGTAGGCAGAGGTACAACCAAGGCACCCACGACTAGCCGAAGACACTAAGTCCCACAATGTGATAGGTGGCAAGCCTATCGCCAACCGGGCACATTTCCAATCCCTACCAACATTTTTTTTTTATTAGAAAATTGGAAAAATCCAATTTTCTTTTTGTTGGCCGACCCGGGATTCGAACCCAGGACCTCATGCAGTCAAGACCAACACCCGGACCGCTAGACCACAGAGGCGATTAATATATTGATTTTTAATAAATAGTACGATCATCTATCAATTCTTTCATTTTATGAAATTTTTGTTGGATATCTTTAGTTACTATCAACAGTTTATTTTTGGAGCTGTATACACACAAACTTGCAAATCACCAACTAATTTAAAAATAATAACAATTGCAAAGTTGTGTAGAGTAACTGGCCTGCCTTCGCCGTATTTACTCCTGCCACCATATCGTTTGTGCTCTTATAGTTAGTTAGTCATAGTTATAGTCGAGCGGCAGTGTAAGATGTGCAGTGAGCCAACTGACTATTTTCTTATTAGTTTGGAAGGGAGATACATTTACTGTTGGTAAGATATAACAGGATTACAGACATCGAAGATGGTATTTGTCGGCCATTTTACATGTGGATCTAGTAGTCTACGTAAATGCAAAAAGTCGATATGGCTTCCGAAATAAATACAATGATGAAAAGATTTACGCGGGGTACGGAAAGCAATCAAACATGATAACAATTGAACATGATAGCTGAGCCTGTGCCATGAGTTGTTATAGATTACGTTCGGTAAGTTACGTGTCAAAATCTATGACAGGTATGGTCTAAATATATGTTTCTCTTAGTTACCAATAGAGGCGCTGTTCAAAATTTTCATAGAAATAATTTACAGAGACGTTAGCGAATATAGTAAACTTGACAAGCTGTAAACTCACGGTAAGGGCTCTGATAAGTTAGATTTTGTGTATATCATTTCATCTATTACTTTAGTGGGGTTGTTTATGAAAAGTCTTCAATATACAGGCAATGCCATTATTTAAAAGAACTCGAGATGCAATTCTCCAATAAATCAGACATTCAAAAGTGTTGTTAATTAGAAATACATAGCTATAGTAGTTACGAAAACTTACGTTTTTGCATATTAAACTGTATGCACTTGACTTATACTTACTTGTTTTTACGTATGCAGCGATGAAAGTGACACAAAACTTTTTCGAATAAGGGCACAATTTTAATTTATGCGCTGGTTTGAGGTGCCCAATGTGCACCTTATTTTTTATATCAATGGTCATAACATTAAATAATATTTCTTTCATAACATATATTTAAACGCAATATTTATCTAATTATCTATTGTTTTAAAAAAACGAGTTTTCTTAAGTTACACAAATGAAGATTTCTTAGATTTATGACTGTATATCACATTTTTATATTCCTAACCTATATGTGAAATCATTATTGGTCGAGACTAAAATACACTATTTCACTTTTTTATCAATTGTGCTTAAACTACAGGCCCATGCCAAAAATAGATGGGTCATATGAATCACCAGGTGACGTATATAGGACGACATAAGAGCATAAAATAATAAGATTCAGCACAATGCCGTCACCTGTAAGCTGTTCAACTGAGTGCAGGATATAATTGAGAAGTGCAGGTAGAATGAATCCGTTTTGGTCATTTTTTTTGTACAGCATTGCTGTCGTCGATAGAACCATGACAAATAATAAGAAAACGAGTAGTGCCGTATAAAATGGTGTGCCAGAAATCCGGATTTTTTTTAATTAAATTTAGATTAGGTCACTTGATTCTGTACGTACCAGTTTCGTACTGTTTCAGTACAGCTTCTAATCCAATGATAACAAAGCCGTACAAAAATAAATGACCAAAACGGACTCACTTTACCTGCACTTCTGAATTCTCACCTGCACTCAGTTGAACAGCATAGTGCTGAATCTTACTATTTTATGCTCTTTTATCGTCCTACATGCGTCACCTTGTGGTTCATATGGGTTATATCTATTTTTGCATGGACCTGTCGTCTAGTTGTTGTAATTTAAATGCATAGTAAGTTTCTTATAATTGTATAACACTGTAACTGAAGTCATATGTACTTCTATCTCATCTACGTTAGTTAAACATTTCTTTTGTAAGTTATTACCAGTTGAATTATTTCAAAGCTTATCGAAGAAATAAGTTTGTAGGAATATGTGCAGCACCTCGCCTATTCCTGTTGCCATAGCGTTAGTATTTTAAAATTTAACTGTGAGAGCCGTCTGCATGTTAGTTATCTTATGAATAACATATATGTCTCCCAAAAGCTTTGATTGATCTATCTTGATTGATTGTCTGGATGCTGTATCATCAACACTCGTTGTTTAGAGCCGATAGGTAGAAAAGCAGAGCACTTGCATTTTTTAAATAGTCTGAACCAACACAAAGGAAATTCGTTTGATTAAATAATGAAGAGGTAAGGAAAGGAAAAGAAAAGGAAAAAAGGTAAGGAAAAGGTTACCATAATTATGACGATCTACTTATACTTATTTGTATAAATAGATACTGGTAGTTATTTATATACACAATTTATCATAGGAATTTATTTCGAACAATAATGATAATACATACATACATACATACATACATACATACATACATACATACATACATATCTTCACGCCAAGTCCCTTACAACGTAGGCAGAGTGTATAGAGTGCCAGACCTCACGATCCTGACAAACCTGTCTTGCTTCCTTCACATTCATTACCCTTTTCATACAAACACGCCGATTTCGGAGAATCTTGACACCACCCGCGATAATATCCGATTGATCTGATCGTGAAATGTCAGCCTTGGTCTCCCCGGGTACCTACATCCATCCACATTCGCATTGTATATCTGCTTTGTCAATCTTTCATCTCTCATTCTTTCCTCATGACCGAACCAGGGGAGCACGCCCTTTCGCATTTTAACACCAACACTTTCTTTCAATCCCACTGTTTCTCCAATCTCACTGTTACGAATGTGGTCAGCGAGCGTTACACTACATATTTTCCGTAGTGCTCTCATTTCGACATTTCGAGTCTAGCTTTTTGACTCAAAACCTCGCTTTGGAATAGATTACATTCACACTATTCCCTGCACTCACTCTCCTCACTACATCCGCGGTGTACCTTCCATCCCTGCTAAAAGCACAACCAAGATATAAAATTTCATTCACTTGTTTCAGCACTACATCATCAACGAAAACTCTTAAATCCGTTCTGGCTACGTCTCTTTCAAACATCATTATTTTGGTTTTCATCGCATTCAAATGTAAGCCTCTTTCTTAACAATCTCCTTCCATCCCTGTGACCAGTGTTTGCAGCTCAGATGGTGTAGAGCCCAAAACTCAGATGGAGTACAGCATCATCTGCATAAAGCAGGCAGTTCATCACTTGGTCACCTATACGCATTCCCACATTCAATGATCTTAACCTTTGAAGACATTTGTCCAAATATAAGATAAACAAGCGTGCTGACAATACACAACCCTGTTTAACGCCAATGTTAACATCAAACCAAGGCGATATGTTGCCATCCACCCGCACGCATGCTTTACAGTCTGAATACATTGACAGCACCGCACGCAGCAGAGACCCGACTATCCCATAATCTGGCAAAATGTCCCAAAGTTCCTTACGTACAACCCTATCAAACGCTTTTTCGAGATCCACAAAACCACAGAAAACCTTCTGACCCACAGCCAGATATTTCTCTACAATGTTGCGAAGCGAAAACACTTGATCAATACATCCTCTTCCAGCCCTTGAAACCGCCTTGAGCCTCCCACAATGTTCCATCGGACATCCCTTGCATCCTCCTTTCAACAATTTTTCCATACACTTTTGATGCTAAACTGATCAAACTAATGGTCCTGTAACTTGTACAGTCCATGCGTGAACCCTTGCCTTTATACAAGGCTACGATGACCGCACGTCGCCAATCTTCGAGCACTCTGCCGGTCTTCTAACATTTGTTACAAAGAACATAGAAAGAGTCCCGGACGGCAGGACCACCAAGTTTGATAATCTCAGCTGTAACCATATCTACTCCAAAATGATGATGATGATGAATCGTCTATAATGATAATAATAATAAATAAATAAACATTCCAGGACAAGTCACATAAATTGAATCTTACTCCAAAGTAAGCAAATTATATGCTTGTGTTATGGGTGTTAGTCAACGATACAAATACATAGAAATACATTAATAGATACCAGAAAAAAATTAATAAACACTCAGACCTCAGACTAGACTCAGGTAGGCAGAGGCATAACCAGGGCACCCACAACTAGCCGAAGACACTAAGTCCCACAATGTGATAGGTGGCAAGCCTATCGCAAACCTGGCACATATCCAATCCCGAGCAACGTTTTGATTTCTATTAGAAAATAATTTTCTTTTTGTTGCCCGACCCGGGAATCGGACCCGGGACCTCATGCAGTCAAGCCCGGAAGCTGAACCGCTAGAGCTCAGAGGCGATTAAAAATTTAATGTCAGCAAATATGATAGCATACTAAGAAAGTAGTAGAAATTGGAAGTACCTAGTGAAATATTAGTTTACGAATTTTCTACATTCTCTTTTCTGCGAATATTTCAATCACAAAAATAAATATTGATAGAACACTTCCAAAAATCCATACATGAAACATTCCAGCTAACTGACGAAGGCTAATAGCACAACCAACTGTACAGCTGTAACTGTCTGACATTAGGTTCTTAGTAAATATTTCTGACTTATGCACAGTTGTGATACCTATCGCCTCTTTATAAAGTTTGTGACAAATTCCAGCTTCAAATAACTTCTCGATGATAAATTTGTATTTTATTCTTAGAGGATGGTCCTTTTTTATTAACATTTCATGATATACTACAAGAATACTTTCTGGGACTCTCACAACCCTTGCTTCATCGTTAATAGCTGTTGCCACTTGAAAAGGTAGCAAATAGCTATCTAACAAAATTGTAGTTCCTCTATATTTAAATATTGTGTTCAGACAATCATTAAAATTAGCACATTCTTCGGAAGTGTTAGCAAATAATTCGTACTTTCTATCCTTCACAAAAAATTTGGCGTTAAACATCAAATATGGAATTCGGTTGGAATTCCTTAATTCATCCGCTGTTTTGTAAGTAGCAGGTGGCCCTTGAATAGTAAGATATGCATAAATTTGGGCACTTATGTATGCAGATAGATGTAAGCTCATAATTAGGTAAGATATGTTTAAAACTTTCTTCTTTAAAGATCTAGCATCTGGAAGAGAGCTAGCTCCGATCAGAGCTCCCCAACCATACAAAAGTGTTTCCACTAGAGAAAGAGCTTGACGATCATACGTTGATATCACCTTCCATACTATGGTATAAGTTATGTAGAAAAACAGAAAATAATAAAGGCCATTGACTTTTTCTATCAGTGATAGCCAAGACCTGACATCTCTTTCAATGTAATATACCCAGTCCACGGTTTGACTGGAGTATATACCGGAATATTCCACAACGTCTCCATAAATTCTGTAAAGTCCACCAGCACAAGCATCAAGAGTTCCATTAATGAGAAATTCTAAGAACTCCATGTGTAAATATGGACTTTCTGCTTCTCTAAATATATAGTACAAATCTAGCGAAGCATTAATAGCTTGTGTTATTATTTTTAATACTTTTACATCAGATCCATGGGCTTCATTTATTGGATCTAAGTTTGTCAAATTTTCGGAATTGTTTATAGTACTGTATGGGAATAATGTGGCCAGCCCGACTTTGAATGGACAATTTTTATAATTATGAGGGGATTTAACAGGGAATATATTTGTAAAGTATCTTTTTGAAAGAATACCATTATTGCACTCATTGATTTGGAGTAACTCAACACTTTCAGCAATTTCACAGCTTTTCTCGTCATATTCTGGAATATTTGTCAAAAAAATGTGTTTCTTTTCAGTTGAATCATAAATTAAATATGTGACGTCAAATGTTTTTACATGTTGGTTAAATGAAGTCATTATTTTAATACACTGGTTGGTATAATTTTCTATTATAATAAGATAATAATTATTTTCAGTCAATTTAACGTCCTTATTAATAAGCATTGTACAATCTTCATAAAATATCAAAATTAATAATCTGATGTCCGCCATATCATTAATTGGTTGCAAATCTGTTGTAATTATTAAAGGTACAGAATTTACTGATAACATTTTTAGAATTCTACTTAATAATGTTTCTTGTTGGTGTAGATATTTGTGCTCATTATCATAAATTACAATTGTTGGCTTAAAAATCTTATTTTCTGTTGCTAGGAAGTGTATACACTTTGCGATTGATTCTATTTCACTATCTTTATTAATAGATAAAAAATCTAAAATTTTAGCTGAAGTAATTTGTAGACACAGGAAAAAAAGTGTTATCAACATGGTTACTGGCATATTACTAAGAGTTATAAATAGAGTAAATATTTTTATTTTGCTTTCTACATACAATTAAAGCTTTACAAAGAAACAGAGTTGACACGCTCTCGCTTATCGTTATCGCCTCTGTGGTCTTGCGGTCCAGCGTCGGACTTTATTTACTTCTTAAGGTCCCGGGTTCGATTCCCGGGTCAAGCATCAAAGTAAATAGAAAATGTGTATTTTTAATTTCCTAATAAAAACAACGTTGCCCGGGATTAAATACGTGACCGGTTGGTATTAGTATCTTCGGCTAGTCGTGGGTGCCCTGGTTGTGCCTCTGCCTACTCCGTCACAGATATGGCCGTTAAGATACTTATTGTTATTTTACTAGTTGATACGTAAAAAGGCTTCTTGAATTTAGTTATTTCTTGTCATTTAGAAACAATAATGTTCTCAGCAGTCAACAAAATCTTTTGCAGTAATGTAAACAAAACGTAATTAAAAACAAGTTAAAATAGAAGTAAAGAAGCCTTTTGTTCTCCTACCTGGCTAGATTTGGAAACGGTGGTAGTTTACGGTAGTTAGGGATAAATTAATTTACATTCTAAAATTTTTTTGTATTGTTAAATAGTCATCTAATCAATACAAAAAAAACATTGTGTAATTGAAATAACTAATTTAAATAATACCTATTAAAACATTTGCACACCACAAGTTGGTAGAATATGTTGGTACGCCTAAATAACTTTGTAAAATCTTTGTACCACTCATATTCCGCAAATAAAGATTTTCTTTCAAAAAAAGTATTCTTAGATCTAATTCTCGAAAATGTAGGCGGAGGTATAACCAAGAGACCCACGAGCAGCCGAAAACACAAGTCCTACAACGTGATAGGTGGCAAACCTATCGACGACCGGACACATATCAAACATAGGGCAACGTTTATTTTGTTTGAAAATTTAATATCATCTTTTTTTGGCCCGACCTGGGGATTGATTCCGAGATTTCACGAAATGAAGTCTAACAACGGTCAAGCTATTTAAAATGTTTCAATATGCAGTCACTAATAAACTTTTTTAAAAAGTAGAATCTAGACTTACCAGCAACACCAGCACAAAAAAGCTACGTAGCTGACACAAAAATTTTCTTTGTTTTTTTATGTTATAGGAAGGCAAACAAGCAGACGGATTTCCTGATGGTAAGAAATTCACGCCGCCTAGAGACACCAAAGATGGTAATGGTGCGCTGCCAACCTGAGGTCAGGATGCTAGGCCTCGAGCAAAATAAGTTAACCGGCTACCTTACCCTCCGAACCGGAACACGTCATGACGTTATGGCGGCAGGAATAGGTAAGGCGGTGGTACCAATCCGGGCGAGTCGCTGCGAAACTCTACCACCTAGTCAAATTTCACGGTGCTAATGACGGTAAGCCTATGCTCGCCTTTTAGGAGCTGCCTGATGATGATGATGCCAGATAGTCTATTTTGCAATGGCACCCGGACCAACACGGACAACTAAAATTTCACTTAAAAAACAGAAACTTTACATCATAAGATTAAGTATTTAAAGGCGATTGTCGTCTACCTGGAGAGGCACCTGCATCTTCGCTAAACTAAAAGATCATCAGCTGAACGATCACGACAAAAACCGTATTAACGATAATTTAAACGCTGGTGCTACTCTTTACCTTTTTTAAGTTACTTTAAGAGCTGGAAGTTTGTTACAAATTCTATAACTTTGGAAAGCAAGGAATTTATAGCTATGGTCCGGTAATTGGACGGATCTGAGCAGTTACCTCTTTTAGGGATCAGGTCTACTAAAGCCGTCTTCCATGAACTCAGTACAATGCCTGATGAATATGAGAGCCGGAAGACTCGCGTTAAAACCGGTGCCAGCTCAGAAGCACTTTGAGAACAATTAGAGGGTATCCCATTGGGCTCACTCGACTTGTTGACGTCCAATGAAATAAGTGTTTTACACACTGAACTCTGCAAAAACTTTATTTCTGCCATACACACTTCACACCGCGGGATGGTCGGTGGCGTGTTTTCATGGTCATCTTAAGTCGAGTTGGAAGCAACTCCTAAGCTTCCTGCCTAGGAGTTCGGGTTTCACTTTCGCATCATGAGCCAGCGAGGCACCACTCCGATGTAAAGATGGTAATGATGGCTTTTTCGAAATTCCCTTGGACAATTTTCTTTAAAATACTAGAACGCTCTTGTTGCCGAAGGTAAGCGGGCTAATTTCCCTCTAATTCCGAAAAATGTGCTCAGACTTTGCTTTGGTAATAGCTCTTTTGAAAAACCTAGAGACAGTGTTATACTCTTTTTTTAGCATCTGTTCATTGGTTTAACCGTGAAAGCACAACAGAAAGGAAGAAAGACAGAGACTTTCTCACTTGTAATATCAGTATAGAGTGATAATGTAATAAATGCTTAAAAAATAACATGGAACAATATTATTCTTTAAATATATTTGCAAATCAAGTAGGTCTTATGGCTGGATCAGATTATTAAATTGTTCAAAATTGATGAAAATGACAGACACAATGGTTATTGAAAACAGCTGTAGGCTCTTGTTGCTATTTTTTCACTGTTTACGAGGATAATGATTGAGGGATCAATTCGTAAATTAAAGTACAATTTAAACAGTATTTATATAGTGAACATGCAGGCTAGAAGACATATGATGTTAATGATCCTGATGGTATAATGACTTATAATCATAATAAACCATAATCGTATACAAATATCATAAATAGTAATGGCGCATCGGTATTTTCGCAACATGCGCAAGTGTGCACCCAACCAATTTTATTATACAGGATACGGCAACGGTTACTGCGGTAGTTACCAATACTGTGGAGCTATTTATCTTATATATAAAATTCTCGTGTCACAATATTCGTTCCCGTACTTCTTTGAAACGGCTTGACCGATTCTCATGAAATTTTGTGAGCTAATTGAGTAGGTCTGAGGATCGGCAAACATCTATTTTTCATACCCCTGAGTAATGAGGGTGACTCACCCTAAATTTTTTTTACTAAAATCACACTAAAAATATAGCAGAACAACGTCTGCCGGGTCAGCTAGTATACTATAATTGTGTAAAAATAGTTGTCCTAAATTAAAATCTGGGCAAACTATTTTTCGAACCAGACCCGTAGATGTAGATGATCGTTTGATTTATATTGAATACCTAAGTAAATTAAATGCATCTGTTTTGTGTGTCATGCAATGATACCAATAAATAGAAATACTCAGATACAGGAACACATTTAATAGAAAGCCAAACCCAGAAATGCAGATGCTTGAATTTTCATCATACAAATCTCAGCCCCTGTCAAATAGAATCTGTCACTCTCGATTCGACCAAAGCGGCTGAGTATTAAAAAGTAAGTATAATAAAAAACGCATGTCTAAATTCTTCTTATCTCTATAAAAGCATTTAATTATCGAATGTGGGTATATTGATAACTTAGTTTATATCAGTGTGGGAATTTTGTACATGTTTTTGTTAATATTCGACTTCGAAAAACTTTTATGGCGACATGGAAACGCCATTAAAAGTAAATGTAGCGTAACAGTAGACTCCTAATTACAAGCTTTCATTTCACTTTCAATGCATGAAGGTCTGGATGGAAACTTGCAAATCAATTTTATAACTGTTTTATTGTATGGACTGTACAAGTTACAGGGCCATTAGTTTGATCAGTTTAGCATCAAAAGTGTATGGAAAAATAGTTGAAAGGAGGATGCAAGGGATGTCCGATGGAGCATTGTGGGAGGCTCAAGGCGGTTTCAGGTCTGGAAGAGGATGTACGGATCAAGTGTTTTCGCTCCGCAACATTGTAGAGAAGCATCTGGTTGTTGGTCAGAAGGTTTTCTGCGGTTTTGTGGATCTCGAAAAAGCGTTTGATAGGGTTGTACGTAAGGAACTTTGGGACATTTTGCCAGATTATGGGATAGTCGGGTCCCTGCTGCGTGCGGTGCAGTCGATGTATTTAGACTGTAAAGCATGCGTGCGGGTGGATGGCAACATATCGCCTTGGTTTGATGTTAATATTGGCGTCAAGCAGGGTTGTGTGTTGTCAGCGCGCTTGTTTATCTTATATTTGGACAAATGTCTTCGAAGGTTAAGATCATTGAATGTGGGAATGCGTATGGGTGACCAAGTGGTGAACTGCCTGCTTTATGCAGATGATGCTGTACTTTTGGGCTCTACACCATCTGAGCTGCAAACACTGGTCACAGTTATGGAAGGAGATTGTAAAGAAAGGGGCTTACATTTGAATGCGATGAAAACCAAAATAATGGTGTTTGAAAGAGACGTAGCCAGAACGGATGTAAGAGTTTTGGTTGATGATGTAGTGCTGGAACAAGTGAATGAAATTGTATATCTTGGTTGTGCTTTTAGCAGGGATGGAAGGTACACCGCGGATGTAGAGAGGAGAGTGAGTGCAGGGAATAGTGTGAATGGAGCGTTGGGTAAGCTATTCCAAAGCGAGGTTTTAAGTCAAAAAGCTAGACTCGCTTTGCATAATTCTGTGCTTATTCCAACGTTACTGTATGGAAGCGAGAGTTGGGTATGTCAGAAAGAGCATGAAAGTAGGATAAATGCGGTCGAAATGAGAGCACTACGGAAAATCTGTGGTGTAACGCTCGCTGACCGCATTCGTAACAGTGAGATCCGAGAAAGAGTGGGATTGAAAGAAAGTGTTGGTGTTAAAATGCGAAAGGGCATGCTCCGCTGGTTCGGTCATGTGGAAAGAATGACAGATGAAAGATTGACAAAGCAGATATACAATGCGAATGTGGATGGATGTAGGTACCCGGGGAGACCAAGGCTGACATTTCACGATCAGATCAATCGGATATTATCCGAGGGTGGTGTCAAGAGTCTCCGAAACCGGCGTGTTTGTATGAAAAGGGTTATGAATGTGAAGGAAGCAAGACAGGTTTGTCAGGATCGTGAGGTCTGGCACTCGATACTCTCTGCCTACCCCGTAAGGGACTTGGCGTGAAGATATGTATGTATGTATGTATGTATGTTTTATTGTAATCAAAAAAAGTAGGCAGAGGTACCCAGTCCGGACCGACGGTTTTAAAATAGGTGTGCAAAAAGCAAATGGCCGCCCCCTCAGTAACATTTTCAAGATATAAAACACTGCTTTTTCTACAATACTACTTGTTTGGGATTTGCTTTTAGAAAAAATCAAAATAAAATTTCGTGAACACACTCGTTTGTTTCATCAATTCGGAATTTAAGGCATACTTGAACGACGCTAGTTATTGAGTATAAGAAAGAAAGAAAAGAAAGAAAAAACTGGGTCCATCCGCTGATCATCCAGATATCGCAAATAATAATAACTACTTATACCTATCATCCTATTAGGTGGTAGAGTTTCGCACTGATTCACACGGATTGGAACCACCGCCTTACCTATTCCTGCCTCTTTTCTGAGGGTAAGGTAGCCGGTGAACTTACTTCTGCTCAAGGCCTAACACCCCGGCCTCAGATTGGCAACGCACCATTACCACCTTTGGTGTCTCTAGGCGGTGTGAATTTCTAACTATCAGGAAATACGTCCACTTCATTGCCTTCCATTGTCATAAAAAAAAGAAAAAAATCATGATTCAATTCCTTATTAAAATCAAATGTGTATTAAATTGTGTATGTTATATTTAAATATCTACCGCACCCTTTAAAATGAAGCATTACGATTTTACAGTTATTCACAATAATGAAACTGATTAAAATATAACTGTTGAATTGCACAACATAGGCATTATTTTTTTATTCTAGTTCAGTCCCTGTGTAACCACAAAGTGCTAAAATAACCCCTCACATGGGAACACGTTTTATTATAATAAGTGAAGAAAAGATTGCACATAAAATTATATTTAGCCCAGCTAGCTGCTTTTTCCTTTTTTTTAATGACCTACATATGATACACACACGTACGAACTGCAGATTTATTATCTGTAGATTAATTTTTATGCCTTTTTTTAAATATTAGCAGAGAGCTTGACAACAGAAGTAAAAAACTTAATTTAATTGTAAAATTAATTATCAAAAACGCCTGTTTTACATTACTATGAATAAAATTGAAAAAATCAACATTTATCAAACTCCTGTGCATCTTTTTTTCATTTTCTGCGATTTTATTTACCATGTCACTTCCAAAACCGATGCTGATATGTCTTCATCGCGGCATCAATTTTCAAAAAATCCTGGAATTTCTGAAATAATAGCAAGCAACATTGTATTGGTCACTTTGAAAAAAGGAGGAAGTTTATCTGCAGTAGCTCAGAAACAATTAAAAAAAATTATAAAATATTCTCAATGCAAGAAACCTCTTTGTCTCTCATGCTTTAATGCTTGTCATTAGTCTTTTTTACTAATTATGTGTCACTTTCTATCTTATAATAAACAATTATTACTCAGTTTGTATCATTTTACTTTAACAGTATTGAAAAAAAATTGGTAGCTTAAGGTTTTCATATTTTAGCAACCCCACGAAAAAGCCCCCAGGACATGATACATTTATTTGTCCTAATTCATACGTGTTAGCAAAAAAACGATACGAAATTCATACGTATATTCTTTAAAATTGAATTATGTTTGTATGGTGGTGGTACCCACATGTGGTGCATTCATACAAGAGAATGCAGTGAAAATGACCCACACGTGTTCCAGGTATAGGGAACGTGCTAGATTCACCTCAAAGTATTTAATTAATCAACCAAACAGCTAATTCTTCACTAAGTATTTGTGATGAGAACAACAAAAATGAATATTGAATTTATACCGACGTTGTGACGTTGTGTCGACTTATTAAATTAAAGAAACATTAATTATTATTATGTGTATTTAATTTCAAATACGAAAAGTATTTGGTCTCGAGAGAGACTTGCACGGGTTCAGGGCGGGGCGTTCCTGTCTAGATACTCTGCTTTGTCTTAAGGTCTGGTCACAGGAATCGGTTCGCGAAGTTGACAAGGAGCTGTCGGTCTCTCTTGACATCGCCAACGCCTTCAATAGTCTTCAGCACAGAACAATACAAGAGGCGCTCCGATACCACGAGGTGCCTCTGAATCTGCGGGAGATATTGGTCGACTACTTTCCGGATCGCGAGTTCCTAGTGTAAGGATGCGACGGCATCGTACGCCGCCGCGTCACTTTCCAGGGTCCCGTTCTGGACCCACTCCCGGGGGAAAAAAGGTTAGAACAGTTATAACACACATCGCGAAGGCAAGCAAATGGAGCGAGCGTCGTAAGCGTATTGCGTATTCCGTCACGAAGATAACCTAACACTCCTAACACTAAGACCGGCACTTATGATACTTTATAATTTTACCATCTATCGATGAATAGCAGAACTTTAAATGACTTTTTGATCACGCTTGTCTCTTTAGTTCAGCAACTCGCCTGTAGGTGGCATTGGTTGTGTCGACGTTACTGCGCATGCGTAATCCCCTTCTACGCCCCGCAATCTAGTGACTCATGCCTGCTTATGCAATAGCTTTACCGCGGCAGTCTCCACGTGCCACACGTCTTTTTTTACTTTAAAAACTAACCATTAGATATTTTAAATATAGCATTGGGTAAATAATTATTTTCTTTCTGAATGTGGGTAGCAAAATGTGTTTCGGGATAAAACGTGAGGAAAAATAACAGTAGGAGTAAAAATAACTTTTCGTTTGTGATATTATTATTATTACAATTTTTGGAAACATAAGTATTATGTTAAGTCGGTAATACTATAAATTGCAAGAGTTAAAATTATAGAACGAAAAAATTTAGGAAAGGCGATGACTTGTCCAGTACCACTTCTATGGTATGGTGGTGGTATGTGTCGATAAAGCGGCATCTACTATTTTTACTAATATTAATATTAATGATTTAATTTTTTTCTTTCTTCTCCATCCACTATATTTAAGTCCGCTACTAAGTCACGTACATTAGAAAACCTTGCTTCCCTCCGGCGTCCTAATTTTGAACCCTTCTCATTCAATCTTTTATTTGAAGATAATGTTAAGAGAAAAATCTTGTCCATTTCTTCTAATGCAGTTGGTTGTGATGAAGTTGGTCGAAATATGATAATTCCTATTCTTGACATTGTTTGTCCTATCTTTAATACTCTTAACCAGTCGATCACAACTGGGACTTTTTCCAAGTCTTGGAAAGACGCCTCTTCCCAAAAAAAATAATCCTGTTTCAGTTACTGACTATCGTCCTATTTCTATACTTCCATTTCTGTCCAAAGTCTTAGAGCAGTTGGTACAGCAGCAGATTTATTTCTTTCTCAACTCCCATAAATTATTGAATGAGTTCTAGTCTGGATTTTGCCACGGTCATAGTACTACCACTGCTCTAATTAAGATCACATATGACATTCGTTTCGCCATGGATCAGAAGATGGTGACGATTTTAGCTTTACTAGACTTTAGTCATGCCTTCAACTCGGTAGATCAGGATGTGCTTTTGGCAGTCTTAGTATCATTTAACTTATCCCCAGCTACTATTAACTGGTTTCGTAGTTACCTACAGGGGCGACGACAATTTGTTAAAGCAGCGGACGTAATGTCTTGGGCAAATCTCTCATGCGGTGTGCCTCAACATGGTGTCTTGTCGCTACTCCTCTACTCATCATTTATCAATCCCGTCACTCCGTACCTGATCACGTCATTCCATTTGTACACCGACAATCTCCAAATCTACACGTACTCTAGCGTCTTATGATCTTCATAGAACTATTGCTACCATTAACAATGATCTAGTCAGCATTGAAGATAGGAGCCGTTCCTTTGGTCTTAAGCTTACCCCGATTAAAACTCAGGTCATTATTATTAGTAGCCCTGAAATTATCAATAGGATTGATTGGGATAGCCTACCTCCCGTTAAACTAAATGGTGTCATTGTTCCTTATAGCAACCATGTAAAAATTTAGGGATTTTTATTGACACTAACCTTTCTTGGTCCAAACAACTTCAGGAAGTCAGTAAGGAAGTCTACTGTGCTTGGAGTTCTCTCAGGCGTCTTCGGTCTTTGCTTCCAATTCCCAACAAGACTATGCTTACCGAATCCTTGCTTCTATCCATCTTAGATTATGCGGACGCTAGCTATATAAATCTTACTCTTGACCAAATGAATAAACTTGAGCGTCTTCGAAATCTCGGAATTAGGTTCATATTTTCGCTACGTAAATATGTTCATGTTTCTGGATTTCGTACTAAGCTCAAGGGGTTGCCTACCCATCTTCGCCGGAATTGTCATATTCTCTCATTGCTGTACTTTATTCTCTTTAGTACCTTTGCCCCTACGTATCTAAAGGAGAGGTTTAAATTTTGTAATAGTGAAGTAAAATTTCTTAGATCTAGTGATAACCTTTCTCTCCAAGTACCCTCTCGTAACACTAACTATTATAATATAAATATTACAAAATAATTTTATTCCAATTGATATTCCATAGGTTATACTTATTTTTTGGGAATTAAGAGTTCATCGCATAAAATACATTTTATTATGTCTTCATAACTTATGGTTGCCTGGAAGAGATCGCTGTTTTGGCGATAAGGCCGCCTTTGTATATCACTTAGTTTTTATGTTTTTTTTGGTGCACAATAAAGAGTTATTCTATTCTATGGTCCAGTGAACAAAGTTTTTCCGGATTCTGATTCTAATTCGGATTATAAAATGGTAATTAATTTTGGGTAAAGAACTTTAGTTTAGTAATATTCACGTATTCACTAAACTTTCAAAGATATACAGGTAAGTTACATTTAGAGTTTTGATTTCCTTAAATTTTTCTTCTAAGGGAATCTCAATTCAAGGGATCTCTTAGACCTAAGTTTTAAATTATTGACCTTATGGATATCTTTAATTAATGGAAGCAAGAGTTGGGTGTATCAGAACATGCATGAAAGTAGTATAAATACTATCAAAACTAGGGTGCTACGGAAAGTCTATGGCGTAATGCTTGCTGATCGTATTTGCAACAGTGAGATCAGAGAGAAAAGACAGATGAAAGATTAACAAAACAGTTTCACGATGCGAATGTGGATGAATGTAAGGAACTCCGGAAGACTAAGATTGGAATATTGATCAAATTGCCCGAATTTTATCTGAGTATAAAATCAAGATTCCAAAACTGGCGAATAGGTATGAAAAGACTTATGAATGTTAAGGAAAAAATGCAGGTCTGGAAGGATCGTTTACTCGATATCCTCTGGCTATCCCGTAAGATACCTAGCATAAAGATGTTGGCTAATAATATGAACTACATTTCGCACGTAGACAAGAAACGTGAAAACGGTGAGTTGCCAACCTAGTACTGAATAATGTTAAAATGCCGTCGAAATAATTACTATATAGAGTCTGTTTTTGTGTCGGGGTTGAGATGAGGACGTTTGTTTGTGTGTCAAATATCTGCTAGTAAAAGCTTAGTACCGGTATTCTTTGACGGTCAACTTTGATACTCGTAGCTTCGATTTCATCAATTTCGATGATGTCTGTAATTACTGAAGTACGAAATTTATGAGTTGGATAAATGTATGGACAATTCATCAGTTTGGTATTTGCTTATGAGGATTTGAGAGTAGTTGATATTAGCAATTTCAATCGTCAGGTAATTAATAATTCTTATCTATTTACCTATCATACATCAATAACAGATCATGTATCGATATCGACATACTACTTTTTGTGAACAGCCATAATGATGTCAGAACTACAAATAACGCCTCTTATTAGTCAGTTCAGATTTTGACTACTGAAGTTGATGCATAGAAATAGGAATATATTAAGATGTGCAAGAATTATCTATTGCAAATTTAGTTGTATAAATACCGTTAGATTTGGCATATTTTAACTTAACATCTCTATGTCTCTTTTTAGTAAATGATATTATGTATACCGAAAGAAATAATGTAATTTTTGTCTATGCTCATTTTCGCGTCGATTTCAAAATAACATCATGACAGTCCTAATGCTTGCCAAGAACGCCAAATGTTGTGTTCAATTTTATAGTGATGTACTATTACAAATGTCGAAATTTTATTTTAATTTCCGAGAAAAAAAAAATTAGACAAGATATGTATGCATATCATTGCCATTGAAAATATCAATCACAGTCTTTATTTATAAGGATTCTTTCAAGTGCTCACTTGAAAGTAAATAAAGTGGTTTGAATATAATCTGATCACATTTTTTGTAATGATAATGAATCTTGTAAAAAATATAAAGAATTAACTTATAT
>NJDC01054322.1:440105-462353 GCA_002245475.1 Calephelis virginiensis | reverse complement strand
TTGCCTGGAAGAGATCGCTGTTTTGGCGATAAGGCCGCCTTTGTGTATCACTTAGTTTTTAAGTTTTTTTTTGGTGCACAATAAAGAGTTATTCTATTCTATGGTCCAGTGGACAAAGTTTTTCATTCAAATAAATATGCTATCTTTCTTTTCATAACATTTTCCTATTTTTAAGCCAATTGAGTAGCACTAAATAAGTATGTAAGTTGATAGTTGTAATTTCAGTAGGTAAGTAAATAATAATTCTTATTTATTTACATAAACTTAGCTATCAATCGTCACTAACAGATATCGTGTATCGATATCGATACTTTATTTTTTCTAAACAGCCTTCTAATATCAGAATGGTAGCTATATTTTGTAACTAATGGCAAGCTTTTTTCGGAGGTATTACTTGTCCATATTGAGAAGTCAATGAGTTGATGGCATTGTATAGGTAATACGCTACAGTCAACATTACTGTCAGCAGAACGGCAGCAATGTAACGTAAACATTACCGTAATGTAATGTATACACACTGACAAAACCACAGAGCAAACACAGTACAGCGGAATATACTTCCTCGATCAACATAATTGTCTTCCAATACTAAAAATTACAAACAATTACAGTTTACCGTTAAAAAGTAATGGCAAATCATAATAAGCAATCTTTTGACTTTAAATTCTAGTTATATTATGTTTAATGGCTGATCACTGTCGCGATAAAAGGTTTTCTAAATCTGATATTAACATAAAATACGCGTTCTGTATTATCATCCGTCAATATACACCTAATAATTAAACGCATTTATAGAGTTTCGAAACATGTAGACATGGTTTTTTAAAATCCATACGTCCTTACTACCCATACTATTATAAATGCAGATGTGTATTATTTTGTCTGTTTGCTTGTCCGTCTTTCACGACAAAGGCAATGTAAAATGAATATTATTTTTTGTACCTGAAGATACTCGTATTAGGCTGGAGAGTGAAATTGGTAAATTTGTATCCTGGTAATAACGCAGGATCGCATTAGAAAGTTGAGCTATATTAATCCGACGTAGCCGAGGTGAATATCTTTTTATTTATATATTTACGTCCGTCCGTATTGTTTCACAAAAGTGTTACTTAAAAAATAATAGACATCATGCTGTAGTTTGAGTTAATACTCACTTTCTTATAATAATAGACATATTTAAAGCATCTTTATCGACGAATGAGATAATTATGCTATCACATTTCTAATTCATTGATCTTTTCTACGATCCACAAAAAAAAAACAGTGTATAGTGTGGTTGAATTTCATACTGGGTTCTTTATGATTTATGTTTCACCGACTGATATACCTACATGATAGCTCACAGCGAGCTGTACCATAACGCGCGATATGTAATTTTTTTAAAATAAAAATTATTTTTCGAAATGATTAGGTATTCAATTTCTTTAACACAACATATATTCAAATTCTTTATAAGAAAAACTCCAAACTACTGTCGATAGCGAATTATCCGTGTTAGCGTGACAGACAGACAACAAGACAGACTTTCGCATTTATGATATTAGTATTATTATGGAATATGGATATGAGAAATTAAGGGCCAAACATATGTTTTTCCTGATGGTATGATACGACCGTGGCTTTCATGCACTGTAGATGTTATAGACGAGTTAAAGTCTAGTGATCGGGCTGTTATGTCTATCGCGCTGACCGGAGGAGACCGGCTGACTTCAGCCGGTCTCCGGATCGGAACATGACCTTATAGCGTTAGAAATAGGAACAAGTCTGTGGATCCCTATCCAGACAAGTTGCTGCATTGCACTCTGCCACTAGTGGCCTAGATAGTGATGACCTATTGAAATGCTCGCCTTTTATGAGTTACCAGTCAGGGAAGCAGACGACCATCTGGTATATTCTACACAGGCGAAATTGTCGAACACAGGGGAACATTATATTTACTTCTTTAATGCACATTATAAGAATTGTTATTTAAAAATATAAGCGTTCTTCATTTCTCCTACACAAAAGCTTAAGTTGCAATTATAATTTAGTTATAAGTAATAAACGCATTAAGTATTATTTTATTTGGATGTTCCAATTCTATTTTCTCAAAAGGCTATGGCTGCAAGTAAAATATTATATAATTAAAACTATCATACAGAAATATATTAAAAATAATATTTCTTTTCTAACTCTTACTTACATAGCAGTAACCATGTTGATTGTACTCGTTTTTTTCTGTCTACAAAGCACCTCAGCGATAATGTTAGAATATTTACATAGTAAAAGTAATATATTTACAGATTATAAAATAGAATCAACTGCAGAATGTATACTTTCAATTGCAATTAAAAACAGTCTTTACAAGTTAACAACTGTAATACTTTATGATCATGACCAAAGAGATGTAGAACAAGAAACACTTTTAAGTTCAGTTCTAAGAATGTTGTTTCAAAATAGTATACCTTCATTAATTACTGGCGATTTGAAATCAATAGATGATGTAAGGGATAACAAGTTTTTAATATTGATTTTTAATAAAAAATGTGAAATGTTGTTTAATGGTGACTATAAACTGGCTCAAAACAAATATTATCTTATCATAATACAACATTATTCAGACCAGTGTTTTCAAATATTGTCCAAATACAGCCAAAGAATCCAAACATTTGATGTTACATTTTTAACTTATGACCTATTGCAAAATAAGCACATTTTGATGACCAATACTCCAGAGTATGACGAAAAAAACTGCAAAATTTCTGAAAATGTTAAATTATTTCAAGTCAACGAATGTAATGATGGTGTTCTCTCTAAAAGCAACTTTAGGAATATATTCCCCTTTAAAGATCCGCATGATTATAAGAAGTGTCCACTCAAAATCTGCCTGGGTTCATTATTTCCGTATAGTACTATACCAAATTATCAAAAACTTACCAACTTAGATCCAATAGATAAAGCACATGGATCTGATCTTGAAATGTTAAAAATAATATCCCAGAATATTAATGCCACGTTGGATTTGTATTTTGTTAAAACAGACCCGGACACAGAGTTCTTAAAATTTCTCATTAATGGAACCTTTGATGTTTGTGCTGGTGGACTCTATAGATTGTACGGGAACGTTATAGATTACTCTGGTGCTTACTCCAGTCAAACCGTCGACTGGGTGTATTATGTTGAAAGGGACGTAAGGTCTTGGCAATCACTTACAGCAAAAATCAATGGCCTTTATTATTTTCTTATTTTCTACATAATTTATAGCTTAGTATGGAAAGTTATGTTAACGTTTGATCGTCGAGCCATTTCAATAGGACAAGTACTTTTGTATAGTTGGGGAGCTCTGATTGGAGCTAGTTCTCCTCCATATGCAACATCGTTAAAGCAGAAAGTTTTAAATATTTCTTATCTAGTACTGAGTTTACATCTGGCCGCGTATATAAGTGGTCAAATGTACGCATATCTTACTATTCAAGGCCCACCAATCATTTACAAAACTGCGGATGATTTAAGGAACTCAGATCGAACTCCATATTTAAGTTCCAAAAAAAATTTCGTTTGTGATAGAAAATTTGAGCTATTGGCTAACAGTTCTAAAGAATGTAGTAATTTTAATGACTGTATGAAAGCCATATTAAAATTTAAAGGGACAACAATTTTGCTGGACAGTTATTTGATACCTTTCCAAGAAAAAACAGCAGTTAATGATGAAGTAAGAGTCCTGAGAGTCCCAGAAAGTATTCTTGTAGTATATCACGAAATGCTTATAAGTATAGATCACCCGCTAAGATTGAAATATAAATTTATGGTTGAGAAACTGTTTGAAGCTGGAATTTGTAACAAACTCTACAAAGATGCAATCGGTGCCACTACTGTGCATAAATCAGAAATATTTACGAAGAATCTAATTTCAAATAGTTACAGTTGCACTGTTGGTTGCTCTATCACACTTGGTCAGTTAGGTGGGGTTTTTTACATTTGGGCATTTGGAAATATTCTATCAGTATTAATTTTTGTTATCGAAATATTTGTAGGAAGAAGAACGAGAAAACTTCGTTGATTAAAATGTCACAACTACTTTACACTTCAACTAATCGCTTACTCTAGTTATTTTGATTTTGTTTAAGAGCTTTTTTGCACAAACGAATATTATGACGTTATCTTAAAAAATCATGTAAAAAAAACTATTTTATTTCATCGATTGTATTTACTAAATCGCAATTATTTTATACCCATTTACATCATGTTCATCAATATAATAGCCACTTTCTCTCCTAGTGCTTGACTTTCTTTTATTGCCACTAAGGTTCCGGTAGATTCTAGTGACATACCTATTGAAGAGTCTCACACATAATTTATTGAAAACAGTTGGAAGACAGATAGATCGAATAATTTCATCTCAGAAAAAATGCAAAAACCGACTTTAATTTTATTACCATATCGCTATTTGATGATTCCGACATACATTTTATCAAGATCCAAGTTTCGGTTTTTGAAGTTAATTCCAATAAATTTTAATGTAGGTACCTGAGATACAGCAGAGGACATTTTGACTTCAAAATATATGTCTATAGCATCAGCTTGGATAGGCATGTGATTGAAATTGAACACCTTTTGAATTTTATTTATCATTATTTTTTATGAAATGAAATGAAAATTATTTATTTGCGGAATATGTGTATTAAAAAGTTGTTATAAAGGTAATTAGGAATGCAACATATTCTACCACATTGTGGTGTGCAAATATTTAGTTAAATTTTAAGAAGTTACATATTTCTATAAAAATGTACATTGAAATCGCAGCACTTATTTACATTTTAATAAACATTTTATTTATGTATGAACATAACTTTCATAATTTATTATAAATTAATTTAAAGGTGGATTAACTTTTAGTCCTATCTACCGGACACTACCACTGTTTCCAAACCTAGCCAGTCTGGAGAAGAAACGGCGAAACAAACTCCCCGGCAACAGTGATTTTATTGATAAAATTAGGTTTAAATTTATTAAAAATAAATAAAATCCGAAACTTGTCAGGAAGAAAATATTTAACACTATAATATGTCTTCTCTTATAGCAAATCAAATACCTTCTTTCGAAATCTTTTTACTGGAAGTGATTTCAGACTATCTGGAATTTGGTTATATATACGAATAGACATGCAATATACATTATTTTTATAAATATTAGGTTTTTGATTAGGCACATGTAGTTTCTTACTATTTCTCAAGTGTGTAATTCTTAATTCTTAATACTTCAGCATTTGTTTGAAACAAATGATTATGTTTATGTACAAATACACATACAGCCAAGATATATAAGCATGGTAAAGGTAAAATTTTGAGCAACTTAAACAGTGATTTGCATGAATGTAACTGATTAACTCCATTATCCTCCGTATGCACTTCTTTTGTACTCAAAATATTCTATTAAATCTACAGAATTTCCCCAAATGGGGATCCCATATTGCAAAATGGAAGAAACATATCCATGATAAGTTAAGAGAGATGCATTCAGACCTACTACTTCTCTTATTCTTTTTAATACATATACAAACCTATCAATTTTATTACAAAGTGAATCAATATGTGATTTCCTATTGCAAAATTTATCGATTTTTATACCTAGGAAGTTAAAAAAATCTACGTTATCTATAATAGTATTATTGAAAATAACATCTACTTTTTTAGTTTCTCTGTAGTGAGTTTGAAATTCGACTAATTTGGTTTTCGTTAGATTTAATTTAAGATTATTCTCATTAAACCAATCTGCTACTTCGTTTAAAGTTTTAGTTGTTTCACTTGATGAGAAGAGTTGTATCATCAGCAAATAAGATAGAATCATGACTGATAGCATCAGGCAGATCATTTATGTAAATTTAAAAAAGTAATGGTCTTAAAATGCTACCTTGTGGCACACTGCAGTCATTAACGAGATAGTGTAGACTTTTTTGCGGTTTCCACTTATTTTTGAAATCTCAATTCACTGCTCTCCTTTTTTATAAATAGCTTTTAAACCAATCTAATGTTTTGCCTCTAATGCCATATCTCTCAAGTTTAGTTAACAATATTTTATGTGAAAGAAAGTCAAATGCTTTGCTCATATCTAAAAATACAGAAAGTGGATGCTTTCTATTATTTAGACATTCAGTTACCTTTTGTATTAAGTCAAAACATGCATATAATGTAGACCTGCCTTTTCTAAATCCATACTGATTATTTTTTAACAAGTTGAAATGGAGTAAATAGTTGGAAAGTTTTCCATACATTCTTTTTTTTTAAATTTTAGAAATGACTGGAATCAACCTTATAGGTTGATAATTGTTCATATCACATGTATCACCTTAATGGCTTGATAATTGACTGCTTTAAACACTGTGGGCATTTTCCTTCCAAAAATGATAAATTAATAATATGACATAGAGATTTTGATATTACACTAGCAACACTTTTTAATATTGTTGTGCTTATATTGTCAAAACCAGTTGATCTAGTGTTTTTCAAACTATGAGTTACCTTAATAATATCATGTTCATCTACTGGTATCAAAAACATAGTTTTATTATGATTGAACAAACTATTAAATTTTATGTTCCCAGAAGAGCTAGTCTGGTTTTTATAACAAGATTTGGTCTGATTTTTAAAGAACTCATTAAAATAGTTACAAATTGCTTGAGCATCAGTACAGACTAAGTTATTTAATTTAATTTTTTCAATTTCTTCTTTGAGCATTATATTTTGAAAAGAACTCCTAATTAAATCCCATGATGCTTTGCATTTATTAGAAGACTGTTTAATATATTTTAATGATTCCTGTTTTTGAGACTATTATACATTTTAATAGTACTTTCTTATAACGCATGTAATTAATTTTATTACTCTTTTTGTTAGTATGAGAAAATCAACAATTTAAATATAACTGACGTTTAACTTTACAACATTTTAAAATACATTTAGATAGCCATTTATTTTTTATTGGCTTATCCGAAACTTGAATTTGAATTTTGGGAAAACATAATTCATAAAATAACATCAAAATATCATGGAATTCATTAAATCCTTTTTTACAGTCACCACAAGCAAGAATTTCACTAAAAGTTAAAGATAACAGGCATTCATAAAACTTCCTAATATTTTCCTGACCAAAAAGACGCCTTGTTTCAAACCAGAAGCTACGTTTCGGTTTATGATGTGTGACTGGTATAATATCTACTTGTATACTTTGTGCAGTTTCATGGTCAGATAAACCAAGAACATGAGTATCAGAAAAAACATTATCTAAATTACTAGCAATTACATCTAGACATGCATGTTTTCTAGTAGGTTTTAAAATATGGTGACACACATTATTATTATTTAAAATGCTTGTTAAACTTATGTTAGAAGTTGTAGATTGCAAAAGATTTTTATTCCAATCTCCACATAGAAAAAATTTCTTTTTAGAATTTTTCATTATATTTTCTAATAATAATTCTAATTTGTCAAGAAATATCTCAATATTTGAATTAGGTGTACGATATATACAGAATACTATTAAATTATAGCTTATTATCTCAACGGCACAGCATTCAAAGGAAAACGGTATGACGTGTATTTGTAAATAAAGAGGTTTATAAAGAAGATCTTTACTCACTAATATACAGGTGCCACCGCGACGCTGGTTACTACGAGAGAAATAAGAAGCAAGACAGTATCCATCAAGTTTAAAATTTTGCTCCAAACCTTGCTTTAAAAATGTTTCAGTAAGACAGATGACATCTATTTTACCTAAAGAGTCCCCGAGTTCAGTAATAGCAGCTTGAAGGTAGCCACGTTTGTTTAATGCACCAGCTATGTTTTGATGCAGTAACTTAAATTTGTTAGCGAAAAAACTGATTATTAGTTATATTTAATGATTTTTTTAGTAGTTTTTGGATTGAAATAATAAAGTATAGTACCTTTTTTTGTCCAGACTGTTGTCTGATTATTATGTCTTTGTAAAGTTGCTTTCTTTAGGTTAAAATAATAAGGTATGGTCCCTTTTTTTAAAACTATTACTAGGTAAGCTATTGTTTATTCTATTAGACACTAGTTTTTATAAGTTTTGCTTGTATTCAGCAAATGTCATCTTTGGTTTATCTAATATGAAACTAATTTTTTTTTTACAACTCAATTTATTGGTTTTATTGTTAAAAAATGTTATAAATTTTGTTTTGTATTCCTGATAATCTATTTCCTGTCTTAATTATTGGACAAACACTCTATGTAAATCTTGTGTGTATATTGTCCATATTTTGCTATACAATTCTATGTCTCAGAAGGAACAATTATGATATTGATTAGCAATTAATTTCAACTTATGATTTAGAAGAGCTATGTTTAAATACCTGTTATGCATAACTTTTAATAAAAATACCTGTTTACACTGGTTTAATTTCTCTAAAACACTATAATATTTGTGAAGACCGAGTGTGGATCACAATCATTTGAGCCGGCTGCTACAATTGCATAATCCTTGCTTATTAAACCTAAAAAATCTCTAAAACTATGTATTATTTCTGATGATCTCGCATTGGGCTTAACAGTAGCTAAAACAGAGTATTTCCTGTTATGTAGAAATTTGGTAGACAAACCACGTACTCTTTGATCACCAAGTATCAAAATTATTTCTTTTGTCACTTTTTCAGAGTTTTTATGAGTTACTGAATTGCTATTTAAAGACAAACGTTTACTGAAACTTAAATTTGATTTCTTTTGAGGTGAAATATGGGACTTTTGAGTCATACTATCTTGAGGGTTTATACTACTACCTGTATTTCCAAAAGTATTACTTTGCCTTTTTATCGATTGTACTGATTTATGTTTTGGTGTAGATCCTTTGTTTATCTTCCAAGGAGTTGAATTACTAGCTGAAGATGAAGCTACTTGTTTCACAATTATAATGTTCTTGTATTGTTCCTCGTTAACATTTCGAAGGTAGTTATTTTCTAAAATCAGATTTTCTATCTCCCAGTGAGCACTTTCTAATTGACATTTTAATAATTTAATTTCTTCTTGTAGTTCTTTAGTATGACTGTCACTCAAGGTAGACAAATCCGGTAAACTTCTAACAAAATACTCCGAGGTAGAACTTTCAAATTATTTCAAATGATTTCACAGACTCGTTACACATTGTACGATTGTTTCTTCTTAACGTGACGTTCTCAAAATGAAAACTTTCCAAATCCATATCAACAACAAAGGTAGAATTTATCTTTAGTTATGTGATTATCTAGTTAATCGTAACAAATTTCTAATTTTGCTGATTTTCCAATTTTGAAATTTAAACTTTTCAAAAGATCCAAGTAACGACCCGATGTGTGACTTCGAGTTTTTCGCTTTTTAGTTCGAGTACTTTACGCAAGTATTGTTTTTATAAGTTTAATAAAGGTCGATAAAAACTTTATTTTTTACAATTTCTTTATCTATATTTATCTATTTGAATTGAACAAATTGAAAACCTTTGCTGCTAATGAGGTTGTAGGGAGTCTATTGCTAACGAAAATGATGTCATGTGGGAGTTGAAATGAGTTGGGTTGAAGTGAGTGGGAAACTCACTTCAGCGCAAGTGACCAAGCTTCACGTGGCGTAGATGTGTTAAAATTTATAATTTGGACGGGCCCTACATTTTTAGATAAACATAAATCTCACTGGCCGTCCTTTATAAATAGTAAAACCAATATATGCAACCGACCAGAATTTAAAATCCATGTTAATGTTATACATGAAAATGATGATGAAAGTAAGACAAAATAATAACTAAATTTTAATGAATACTTAAAGTTAAAATTGATTTAACATACATTTGCTTATTTACTATTTTTATCCATAATTGTAGAAATAGAAAAATAAAAAAGGAGGCGTAAATTTCTTACCATCATTATATATCCGTCTACTTGTTTGCCTTTCTATATCATAAAATAATACCATAAAATTATTGGTGTATTACAGCCGGAATATCTTGCTTGCTCTTCTCTTTAAAAAACTTGTTAACTTATTACAAACTGATAAAAGAAATTGAACATTTTCAATCTAAAGGAGTTCTTAATTCCAAAAGTCTCTTGATTTCATTAAATCAATTTTTAGACTATAAAAACCTATTAGAAGACCGTTTCATATGTAGTACTGATAACTATTTAAAGTTGTTTAAAGATTATTTAAAGACGTGCGAGGGTTCTTTTCCGGAGGGGGTATTAAATTTAACTTACAGCCAGCGAATTATAGCCATATATTAAATTCGCCAAGCATTACCTCGAACATATTTTGGGATAGACACATTTAACATTTGAAACGTTAGACAATCTATTTAGTCAAACCGAGGCAATCCTATATAGTCGTCCCATCAGTCCCTTGTTGTCCTGCCCTGATAACTTCCATACATTAACTTCAGGGCACTGTCTAATAGAAAGACCATTGATGACCCTATCCTCTCTGGACGCTTCGTCAGTAAAACGGATCGCTTCAACATCTAGAATCGGATTGCCAAAATTTTCGGAAACAAAGTAAACGAGTGGCGTGTTCGAAGCTCATCAATACAGCCTGGAGACTTGATTCTGACGAAAGGGGAATTATGTGTATATAAGTCCCATTGCGTGTCTTTGATAATTATAAATGTGAAATGGAAGAGGTCTTATTTAACACTTTCATATTAAGGTCAAATATTATTATCTTTGGTGACTTTAATATAAAAATTTGTCGACCATTAACTTTTTCATCCCGATTTAAAAACTCCTAAGGTCATTTAACTTGTGAAAAATTTTCTTTGAACCTACTAGGATAACTTCTACAAGTACATTGATAATATATTGATAATGAATTAGATTTTGATCATTTTAGCTTACCAGATAAACTACCAAAAACTCCACAAATACGTCAAAAAAAGACATTGCTTTTGTTCGCATCAGCGCTAGCTGCCTAAAATATTCTAAACTACCTTAGTAGAAAAAATACCAATGTTGCCATACCATGATGAATTGTACGATTTCATTATTAACGTTAATTCAAACTGTGCATCAGCAGACATTTAAACCTAAGAAGATAACAATAGGTTCTTAGGTTTTAGTGAATAGGCAACATTAGGAATTTAAAAATGTAGAGAAAGGTTGAAAAAAATAGCGCTTACAGTACGGTCATGGTTAATTTAAATTTAAGTCTATTAAAAAAAAGCAACACAAAATGATAAAAACAAATTGTTTTAGTAATTGTAACACGCAGAAAAATGTCCGGTCTTAGGTGACCCTAATCATCGATAACTACCTATGTTTTAATATCGATAAGTGTCAAATATTATTTTGATGTTCATTTGTCTCAAATATTTCTGTAGGAATTGACGTCTCTAAACGAGAGAATGTGATTGTGTTCGTATATTTCAACTTAATGTCCAATATTATCAGTGTGTGCGTGCATCTCAACATGACTGAAATTGCATCAGTCTGTCACTTTTAGTGCAGGGGGAAACACCGCACCAAATTTAATTGTAACTACTGATGCAATTTCAGTCATGTTGAGATGCACGCACACACTGACAATATTGGACTGAAAAAAGATATTGTTTTTGTTTCTGTTAATGCAAATCGTTTAAAATGATGTGAGACTGTCTAAATGGAAAAACTACCAAAGTTCAGTCCACAATGATCCGAATCTATCTCATTAATAATTGATTTATCCATAGGTGCCATATTTGTAAATATATTATCAATACAAGTGGAACTTACAGCTGTTATCCTAGTAGGCTCAAAGAAGATGTTGTGCAAGTTGTATGACCTAAAGGGACTTAAAAACTTTAGTGACTGAGTCGACGATTCTAATATGTTTATATTGAAGTCTCCACAAATAATAACATTGGTCTTTGAATTAGTGGTTTCAAACAAGACCTCATCCATTCTCATTTCAAATTCATCATAAGGTGTACAAGGGGGCTTATATACGCTTATAACAATAAATTGCTCAAACTCATTACAAGCAATCTCGAAAACTCGTTCAACAGAAAGGCTCACCATATCTCTACGTTCTTTAAATTTAATATTTTTATTGACAATTATTAGGGAGCCACCATGTATCATTGTTGTTCTGCTGAATGAGCTGGCAACCTGGTACTTATTGAAGTTGAAGGTGAGCTGATGGCTTTTGAGCCAATGTTCAGTTACACATAATATATCAATATTTTTACAGCTCATAAAAAACTCCAATTCTAAATCTTTGCCCATCAGACCTTGAATGTTTTGATGTACCAGGTTCAAATTACAATTTCTAATCTTTATATTGTATGCTGATGGGTGCCTTTTATTAGTGTTACTTATGCCTTAGGTTACATATGGGATGTCCGTTGTAACAATTTCACTAAAATTAAATTGAACATTACTATTTATACGTGAAATGTTGCTAGAGGTTATCTCTATTGTCTCACCAAGTAATTTAAATTACTTGGGTCATGTTTAAAATTAAAAGTATTACTTGACTGTTCAATAGAAGCAGTTGTGTTAGCCAAGTACTTGGCTGTCTTAAATATAAAAGTATATAGCGATAATGCTGTTTATCTCTTAAAGTAGGTAGAAAGATAATAACTATCTTTTGTCATTAAATAATTAATCCTAACAAATGAATTTGAGTCAATAAACTCAAATTTATTGTCATATATTGTCATAGTCTGTAATTTCAAATTACATTTATATCGAATATCATTTTCGGCCTCTGGCAAATTTTTACTATAGGGTAATGCAAAAAGATAAGTTTTCTCAACATTTAAAACAGATAAATTATTGTTTTAAATCAATTAAATTTGTGTTTCCTCTTCTCCCAATACAAAGTACTAATACAGTGTTTTGATTAAAAGTACTGAAAATAACTTTATTTGATATTTGAGGAATGTTGGCCCCCGGCATGCAAAAATTACACACCGGAGTACTAAGTTTCTCTGTCAAAATTGCGCCCATATTTTTTACCAATTTCATCACTATACATAATATTTTTTTATTCTATTTGTTATAATCATTGTTTTGAAATCTTTGCTCAAGTTTTCAGGCTGACATACAGATAAGAGAGGCTTAAATGATTTTGTTGTTTTAACTGATTTAGACAAGTTTGGTTTGGAAGGTGTATGGTAAAGTAAATGATTTTCAAACAATGAGTTACACCTATCTTCGTTATATTGACATAGATCAACCAAACTATTAACAGCCACAATGTTAAATGTCAGCCTTTAATTTATTTTTGTGCCAGTTCATATTTACATGTAATGCAATGCAAAGAATTTTCTAAACAACTAATTTCACCCTGCAAACTAAGCATATCTAATTCATGTTTATTTTTAAGTTTATTTAGTTTATTTTTATATTTATTAAGTTAAGTTTGAAAATAATAACGAATAAAATGTTATTTTAGGAAAAGAAATTAACTGTCCATTGAATATAATACACTATAATAAGGAATAATGATAATACTCGTACCTCAATGTCTACAATGAAAAATTTTGACTTACCTTCATCGAGGACACTCATAAATGTCAGCCATGAATTGTTTTTTTGCATTAGATTAAGACATTGATAATTATGTTAAACTGTGTAAAGGATGCCAAGCGTTCTGCTTACATAACACAGAGCTTTCAATCTACTCATGATCTAATCCTGAAAACGTTTTGAAAAGAGTGCGTATTGATTTTGCTGGCCCTTGTAAAGGTCCCTAATGGTCTGTTTTGTTGGATGCTTTGTCTAATTTAAGAATTAAATTAAATTAAAATAAAATTGAATTAAATTAAATTTTGTTCAGTTTTAGATCAAGTATTTTGTATATTTAGCTTACCTAAAATAATAGTATCTGATAACGGACCACATTTAGCTTCCTACGATTTCAAATAATACTATAAAAGCCAAGGAGTTCCACACATATGATCGTCACCTATCAAGCTCAGATGAATGGACTTGCTGAAAGAGAATTGAGAATTTTCAAATCAAGAATTTCATCTACTGTTAGCAGCAAAAAAAGTTGTTTTACTTACAGAAATATACTCCATAACACCACGGACAAATCATGTTTAGCCATCACCTGAATTGTTTTCTATAAATTTTAAAGAAAGAAAAAATTTCGCCCCAGACAGGATTTGAACCTATAACCTTTCATCGCAATCTGACGAATGCTATTACCATTTATTATTATTATATACCATATATTACTGAGGATTCAAATCCCGTTGCGAAATGTTTCTATTCCTTTCTTACCCGTTAACGCGGGTTGTTAAGTCCTTTAAAAACACAGTTCTGAGTACCTACGAAATGAGTTCATCAATACAGATGAAATTCACATTTTATAATGGTCATTGCTTCCGTATCTCTTAACGTATTTTTATTTTAGCACATACCCTGTGCTTGGGTTAAATTTCTATAAATTTTAAAGAAAGAAAAAATTTCGCCTTAAACAGGATTTGAACCTGTAACCTTTCGTCTCAAGCCGACGAATGCTCTAACCGTTTGAGCTACTGAAAATTCAAGTCCCGTGGCGAAATTTTTAATTCCTTTACACTTTAATTATTTCCTTTTTCCTTACTAGTTTACTGTCAAATATTAGACTCGACAAACGCAGAGAGTTACAGTGTATGCAAACTAAAGACAACGTCAATTAAACTTTTGCCAGTTTTACATCAGGTAAACCTGTGTATCTAGGAACAAGCGAAGACAAATCTTGGTAACCGGCCACATATCCAATGCCGGGCAACGTTATTTTTTATCAAAATATACACATTTTCTAATGTTTGTCTCCCGGCCCAGGTATCGAACCCGGGACCTCAAGAAGTCAAGCCCGACGCCGGAACGCTAGATCACAGAGGCGAGGAGCGGAGTGGGATATTAATTTTAAGAAAAAGAAACATGTCTTTAATATTTAATTTTTTATTTAGTTAACAATAAATAACCATTAAATGGCATAACTCGGCTGACATTACAATCAATAAACAAATAAGAACAATAGTTTCAAAATACTGGAGTGAAAATAAAATTTCAAACAAATATAGGTACGCTTGTTAAAACAAACGTTTCATATAATCGAAGTTGAGCTTACCTTAAAACGATGATTAGGTACATACTTTTCTTTTAATTTTTGAACAAAAAAGCAACAAAGTTGCAATTATAAAAAAATGACTAGAACAATGGAAGTAATTCGACTTCATAATAAAAGCAAAGTATCTAAACCCTTTGAAAAAAAAGTAGAAGAAAAACAGACAGATTTTCTCATAATAATAATAATAAATATAACTGACCTAGAAGATACCATAGATGATATAACATCAGTATTAAAAAGATAATGTTATTAACAAACGGTAATAAAAAATATTTTTTTCAATACATTAAAGATAGATAATGACTCTTTAATATGTTTGAATTAAGAAACTCAGTCACACATTAGTGCCCTTTATTTGTGTTTCTTTAATGTTGCTTACGTAATTTCATTCAATAAATATAAATTCAGTAATTATTAAAAAACTTCGCCTATCTTTTCTCTCGATGGCGCCAAAACTCCTTTTATATAACTTGTTATGATTGAAATAAATGGATACACTTATATATAAAATACTAATTATAATAAAATAGGAAATTCATTCATCATTATCATCAGGAGTGAAATAGTATGAAGCCAAGAAAATCAAACAAAATGCACAACTTTTGTAATATTTAAAGCACCAAATTAGAATTTTTGAGGTAGACATTTTTGGCACAAGGAATCAATTAATTGTATCTGCTAGAAAGAGAATTTAATATTAAAAATTAAAATAAATAAATTGGGTTTTAAAAGCAAAAAATATACTTGGTGTGTGATAATTTTGAAATGTATTGTGTTCATTTCTTTTATGACAAGATTATTGAGCAAGATTATTACATTACCTATTAATTTATTAAAATTTGTTTATGTCGATTCTTTTTTGAGATTACTTATTTGTTCTTTATTATTAATTTCTTAAATAATTTGAGTTTTTGTAATGTTTATATTAGGTTACTTAATAACGTAAAAAATCTATTGATTGTTATTAAAGCTCTCATTTGACATAACAAAAATTATAAGCATCGAAATAACATGGAAAATTAATCCTCTTTATCGCCCCAAATGCTGTCTCCATTGACTTCTGTCGTACCTTTCACTAATTTTTGTATTGCTGGTAATTTGTATACATATACAGATAAAACAGAACCTACACACGCCCCTAACCAGTAGACTAGAGCATGCTCAGTCAAGGTGTGACCTTCACAACCAGCTTTCAATGATGTAGCCAGCACCGGGTTGAAATATCCCCCAGAGTAGTCGAATGCTGTAAAAAAAAATATGTGAATTTTAATTTAATGGACTTAAAAGGTTTGCTTCCATCAATTACTTATTGTTATAGTTTGAGCGATATGCAAATATAAGTTTAAAATATTTTAATCTAAACTCCTGAAATTCTAAATAGCTAAAAAAAGTTAAAACTTATGATATTTGATTCTTCGCACTTTTCTCGTGTTCAAAAAAAATTGAAGTAATTGACAACGTTTTAACATATTTAATTAATCTATTACTTGTAAATCTAATTAATTATTCAAGTGAGACTGATTTCAACGGGCTGCCGATTATAATATTTTCTATTATGATTATGACTGTAGCATAAATATAATATAAAAAGAAAGAGGAGGCAAACGAGCAAGTGGGTTAGCTGATTGAAAGTGATCACCGCCACACACGGACATCCGCAAAACCAGGAGTATCACAGACGCGTTCTTTAACTATGAATCTAGTATGATGAGTAAGCTCATCTTTAGCAACAAATATATTGCATTCTTAATTTAGAAAAGTGTTACGTAAAAAGATATCACTTTTAAATAAGTATAACATAAGGAAAACCGTAATTTTAAAAAATAACCTATTAAGTATTTTATATCATTGAATTAACTTTTCGCATAAAGGTAAAACATAAAATATATATATTTAAAGAGCTGTTAACAAGAATGCATTGTTACATTTGCAATTTAAAACATCTACAAACTAAATTTAATAGACGCTTTTACCAACGCCAGTGTATACAAGTGATGTGCAATTTTTATTTTAAAAATCCGTCTGCTTGTGTGTCTTTTTATACAAAATAACAATAATTCAGCATTCCCGGCGTAAGGCCGGATCCAACACAATTTTGAACGGAAACAGCCATATTGGGGATGGTACACAATATGCCCAGATTTTCCAATCTGTCTCCCTTGAAACTGATGGCTTAGTTATAAGCCGATCTTTGGGACGCTATTTTTTGTTAACATTTTGTTGTTAAATGTTAAGTTAAAAACTAAAAAATAATGTAAATAAGTAAATGATACTAAAAACATTTACACGTTATTTTATGAAAATATAGTTTCATTAAACAATGATAATATGATACATGTAAAAGACATATCACATTAAAAATAACAACTATCTAAACACCAGTTTTGAAACAAAAGGATAATTATTCGTATTTTAATTAAACGTTTACACAAAATGCCCATACACGAGAGAAGTTACAATGTAAATTTACAGACAATTGTCGGCGAGAGTGATATTAAAACGTAGTTTCAACAATGATAGTGCTTTTAAATACAGTAATGGTAAAAATGAATACCGAGGTAGGCATTTACATCCTTTGTTTAATACAATGTTGAAATTCATTGAAAACCTTACTATGTTTCTGTTACATTTTTGGCATGCTATTTTTTAACTAACACAATATATTCTTCTTACTTTCTATATATAAACATTAATCTCTACTTTCTTTGGTCATCGCATCACGTATGAACGGATAGAGCGATTTTGCAACATAATCATTTCTATGTAGTACTAATTACTGTCAAAGAATGTTGTTATGTATTGTTATGTTGTGAGCTAGTTTATGATAAATTTCATTAAAACAGAGTCAAAATCATACGTGACTTGAATCAGAAAAAACTTTATTCATGTCGACCATTCAAGTGATACTAGTGCACGTCGACATTTTTATAAACTTCCACCGAATCAGAATCGCGGCCACACACTAATAAGCCTAAGAACTCACGGAGCGGTTTTAACCCGCTCCCGTGGCTGTTGTTCTGTAGAATATAGTGTTATATAGATCACATTTCACGACGCATTTTACACCCGCAGCGACCGCGGTTGTTTGCGGTTCTCGCGGCAGCGATCGCTCCTGGAATCGTACAAGTTTGCGAGCAATTATTTCAAGCGTGATGGCTGTGTAACCGCAGAAATTCCGACAAAAAGACAAAAAGATCTGGCGATCTTCTTAGGCGAAAAAGATCTGGCGAAAGAAACCCAGCGGGCAAAAGCTGACAACTGTCATCGAAAGCAAACACGTCATATAATCAAATCTATCAGATTAAATGAATACAAAATTTGTATTTTATGCAATTGGAAGCAAGTAAACAGATTTCGTATGCTTTTAAAACACTTTATTATGAACACCTAAGGTGATAACTGTGTTGGGAATTGAGACTGAAATATCAAATGTATTCCGTAATTTTACCATCAAACATAACTGACACTAATACAAATATTTAATATTTATAATCAACTAGCTGTCTGACAAACATCATCTTACTCGTTCAGTTTATAGCGAAATATTTATATTTCTTTTATTCTAGATTTTGCCCCTTTAAATCTTTCCAGAATATTCATAAATAATTCAAAGCCAAAATTAGTCAAATCGGTGTAGTTGTTCAGCAGTTATGCGCTTACATACATTACGGCGGTTATTTTTTATCTAAATATGTTTTATCTAAGAAATTCAAAATAGTCCGCCAGGTCTTAGGTTTTCTTATATGAATGATGATCATATTATATGAATGAACCAAATAGTGCGACTAATTAGGGGCACCTGTGTCTGTCTGAATTTCATCCAATTTGATATTAGATATATTTGCAGTTTTATTACCAAATGTGATGTATTTTTTCCTTCTACAATAATAAATACAAATGAATTTAACGTTATCATCTGTATGATTTTAATGCTATGTTATAATGCACCAAAATGCTAACTTCCTGAGTTATGAAATGATGAAATGAAATTTAAATACGGATATAAAAAAATGCTACATGCGTTCAATTTAAAAATAAACAACATCAAGTTCAGTTCGAATCAGACTTGCTTCATTTTATTAAAAATTCACTAATGATCCAGAATATTCATTACAAATTCAAATTGTATTCAGAATAAGACGGGTTTTTTTAATGTAGCAAGTTTCCAAAACTTCAAATACAGTACTATTTAGTTTAGTTAACTAATGTAATTAACATATACTGAATGTTTCTCCCATTAGCAACACAGCACTGCACACTGCGTTTTTAATATGTATATATATGTTTAACTGTTGTTGATTGTATAGTATTTTTATATAGATTTTTTCATTGTTATATGTGCAATGAATGTGTATGTTAATAAATGTATTCTTTCTTTCTTTCTAATGTCAAAAAGATTTTTCTAAACCCAGGACATACTTTTCAGTTCGAAAATCAGAATCAGGATTTTCCATGTATCTAAACATGCTTGTACACTCGTAGGTAATGTATTTCTCTTACTAATTGCTTTATTTATAGCCAGTAATTGTTTAGCTTTTTTCTTATTTTGATTTTCCTGTTTTTGTTAATTTTTTCTTAGCTTTTCATGTTTATTAATATTTTAAGTTTGCTTTTAACATTTTGTGTACAATAAAGAATTTTATAATAATTAACATTATTAAATTTTCATTTACGTACTTTTATTTGCTTATTTTTCGTGAATTGAAAGCGCGAGAGAGAGTATATATTTCTATGATCTAAGAACTTATTTATAAAGTTATATAAAATAATTGTATTCTTTTTTTTTCATTCATTGATAAAGGTCCAACAATTGGTTCTTGAGATAATGTAACCACTTAACAAAGCGTATTTTATTGAATATTATACAGTTCATTTTCTAAACGAGATAATACTTAAGCTTAAATTATTGCATAAGGTTAAAAGTTTTTAAATGATGATACATTTATCATCATGGTCACACATCATGAAAAATTATGCACTCATTTGTTACATGTACTGTCAGTAATATATTAAATTAACTCTTTTTTATGAGTTTTGGCGCCATCGTGAATGAAGGCGGTCGTAATTTTTTTTCATAATTATTGAATTTCGTGTTTGTATTGAGTGAAATTGGTTAATTTAGGTGGGAATTAGATAAATTTTGTTCAGTGAAAGTGCACAAATGAAATAATCACGAAGAAATTAGTATATCGTCTATTTCCTCGCTGCCGTCAAATCTCCTAGATGAACTTGAGTGACGAAGCCACCGCTTTACTCAAGACCCTGACCTGACATGACTTTGTGACTTTGTACATAGTGACTTATGACTGAACTAACTAATTAACTAACTTGACATTGGCAAAGTAGTTGTGAAAAACGATCGAATGCCATATTTATAAAAGAAGACGAAGAATAAGAACTCTTTTTCATATTACGAGTATGTTGTTGATTGTTGAAGTTTTAAATAGCTTTGATTACTGTTTTTGTTATTTAAAAAAAAACATTTAAAGTTTGATGTTAGTCTTAACTACAGTACGGTCTGTGAACGTCCTTAATTTGTCTTCTAAATTATAATATGATTTTAAATTGAAATGATTTGTAAGATGACCAAATAATAAAACAGTAAAAGAAATTACAAAAAACCGTCATCGGTATTAACATATCGATAATTCTGAGGTCACAAAAAAGTTAAAACGTCATAGTCCCAATGAAAAATAACTATTGTCATCTTCAAATCTCTACAAATGCAATCAAAATATAGAAAATACTAATTATGACACACTATTAAAAGGATTATATTTTACGATATAAATTATATTATCAACTTCCAAAAAAAAATTAAAAGAGTAAAAACTGTTTCAATAGAACGTATGTAAAGCTAGAAACTGAAATTATTTCGTTAGAAAGCAATAAATACAATAAATAATTTCCAAAATGTTAGGACACAGGCCAGAAAAATCAAAGCAAAAACTAAACAAAAGAAAAATCAATGCACGAAATATATAAATAAACAGAAATAAATAGAAATTGAACAGGTTCACATTTCACAGGGGTCCAATATTTTAAAACGAGTAATGCGATATGAAAAATGTATACTTAAAATATGTAAAAATATTTTTTACTACATTTATAATTAATTTATAATAATTAATTATCGCCTCTGTGGTCTAGCGTTCTGGGTTTTGGACTTGACTGCATGAGGTCCCGGGTTCAAATCCCGGGTCGGCCAATAAAAAGAAATTTTGATTTTCCAATTTTCTAATAAATAAAAATGTTGGTCGGGATTGGAAATATGCCCGGTTGGCGATAGGCTGGCCACCTATCACATTGTGGGACTTAGTGTCTTCGGCTAGTCGTGGCCTTGTTTGTGCCTCTGCCTAATTTTTCGGGGATATGGGCGTGAAGATACTTACTTTACTAAATACTAACATTTTGAAAGCTAGCTATTCTCGAATCAAGTAATTATACTTGATTATATCTCATATTAATTAAATGTTTAAGCTAGAATTTATAATTATTATTCGTAAAAAAGGAATGTCTAAGATTTAAATATTAAATTACAAAACTAGTGAAGTAGTGGGAGAAAACAAATTTAAAATTTTTGCATTCCTCATCTGTGCAATCAAAAAGAGTTTCAAATTTTCTCTTTGTATTGTACAAGAATTAACGAGTTACAACTAAAGTTTTTTTTTAATTATTCGTGAATTTAGGAAAAGCAAATGATCAAACTAGATAAAACGTGAATCAAAATCATAAAATTAGTTTTAAATTCTTAAAACATTAAATTATGGAATCCTTCTTTTTTTCTTCTTAATACTCAAATTGCATACCCACCTGAGCACAAAAAAGAGGTAGGTACAAAGTTCTCTCTTAAGCATATGAGAAATGTCCAAGGATTTATAAAAAGCATTTTTCTTACCAATTTAGGTAAGTTTTTAGGCAAGTGGATATAATTATCAAAACAAAAATATATTAGAAGTCAAGAAAGTTTTAATAATAACAGCTACCAAATTTGTAAAGAAAAAATCGTTTTATAAAGAAATACGACCGAAAGTTACGACTGCCAATAAATTACAAAACATGAATTTTATCTACAATTTTAAAGGTCTATTAGGATTGGATAAGAAAGAAATTAAAAAAATTAACACATGGTTTCACTTTTCAGTAGTTCAAATGGCTAAAGCTTCGTCAGAGACGAAGGGTACTGGTTTAAAGCCTGTGG
>NJDC01054322.1:405900-433273 GCA_002245475.1 Calephelis virginiensis | reverse complement strand
CAGTTCTTGAGAATAGCCATGCAAAGCTCTACTGGGACCGATCTATCATCACGGACAGGACTATTGTCGCCAATAAGCCTGACATCGTGCTGGTAGATCGGTTGGAGCGATTGGATCACAGTTCCATGTGACATTAAACTCGTGAAAGCTGAGAAGGAAAAATTGACAAAATACATAGACTTAGCGCACGAGGTTACTGACATGTGGGATGTTGACTCAACAATAATTGTCCCGATAGTCGTGTCAGTAAACGGTCTAATAGCGAAGAGTCTCGACCAACATCTTGAGAGACTCGCTCTACAACCCTGGGTTAAGGGCCGAATTCAGAAGGCAGCAATTTTGCACGGCACGCATTGTGCGGAGATTCCTCACTCTGTCGCCCTGACCACTGACGGTTTAGTCGTAAGACCACCGTTTTTGGTAACCTGTTTTTTATGTTTATATTTTTAATATTTTTTTTATATTAAATGTATAGACGTAGAAAATAAGAGACATTGAAAATAAATGATAATAATAATAATATAATAATACAATAATAATGGCACAAGTCGACATGTCTAAAATGCTCCAGATGGAGCATTTTAGACATGTCGACATGTTGCACAAGTTAACATGTTTAAAATGCTCCATCTGGAGCATTTTAGACATGTCAACTTGTGCCATTTTTTGAGCAACGTTTTCCGAGGGATAGACTAAAAGTCTTTAGATACTAAGTCTACTAACTTATCTGATAAAACTAAACGAGTTTTGTCTCTTTCTACTCTTATCAATGTAAGAAGATAACGATAGCTTAAAAATAGTTTAATGGATGCACAGTAAATTTACGACCATTATCTTCTTAAATATTTATTATTGGTACACAAGTGCATTCGTTCATCCTAGTTTTTATAACCATCATAAACGTACTAAAATTTCAATAACCATGCAAAAGACAAACGTTTTATATAAAAATACACACCCTCTATAATGTCCTCGATGTGGGTGTAAGGACACGCTGTAGCATCTCCCCAGTTCAATGACCACCAGATCGTGAGCGCGAATAAAAATATCGCGTAAGTCGCGACACCGAAGTTGTCCGCCACTGGAAAATTGAAATGAACTTAGGTATATGAACTGTGAATACAGATTTTGGTAACACTATTTAAGGTACTATACTTTTCAAACATGAGTAATAGTTCTCACGAATATCTAAAACTAGAACTATGACAACGCATAACTAACAATAGCTTTTATGTGTACTAATAGTTCAGAAACTCCTTTATACAATTTTATGAACTAAAAAGTATCTTCACGCCCATATCCCCGAAGAGGTAGGCAGAGGTACAACCACGGCACCCACGACTAGCCGAAGACACTAAGTCCCACAATGTGATAGGTGGCAAGCCTATCGCCAACCGGGCACATTTCCAATCCCGACCAACATTTTTTTTTTATTAGAAAATTGGAAAAATCCAATTTCCTTTTTGTTGGCCGACCCGGGATTTGAACCCAGGACCTCATGCAGTCAAGTCCAACACCCGGACCGCTAGACCACAGAGGCGATTATGAACTATTAATTTGTATATATTAAGTTATTGTTAACTATACAAACACGACCTTTGAGAACTTTAAGAACGCATGATTAACAATAACTTTTTATGAGTAGTAATAGTTCACAAAACTCTTTAAATAATTTTGTGAACTAATAGTACCCATAAAAGTTATTGTTAATTACACAAACTAGTCCTAACGAATATCTAAAACTAGACTTTGCGGACGCACAACTAACTGCAGTAACTTTTCATGAGTAGTGATATTTCCCAAACTTCTTTTAATTATTTTGTGAACTATTATTTATATAATTCTGTGAACTATTACTATTTGCCACGGTACTATTACTACCCACAAAAAGGTACTATTACGACGAGTTATTGTTAATTGTGCAAACGCGTCCTGACGAATATGTAAAACTAGACTTTGTGGACGTACAATTTACAATAACTTTTATGTGTACTAATAGTTCACAAACTACTTTATATAATTTTGTGAACTATTAGGAAACGAAAATGGGAAAATGGGTTCCCTATTTTTTTCAATTAAACTATTAATACCTAGCTAATATCAAGCGATTCGAAGTTAGCTAGGTTAACAATAACATTTTGTATAAACTAAAAGTTCACAATTTCTTGAAATGATTTTTGAACTAGTAATAGGTACACATAAATGTTATTGCTTAAATATTCTATATAATAATACTAGCTGCCTGTTCCGGCTTCGCTCGGATGGTAATTTTTTTATCACAAAATTGAGATGTAAGCTATCCTATCTTTCAAGTTGGATCAAATTGTACACCGTGTGCAAATTTGATTGAAATCGGTTAAGTGGTTTAGAAGTCCATCGCGGACAAACAACGTGACACGTAATTTATATATATTAGGATAAGATATATTCTTTAAACATTGCATTGATATAAAGTATTGGAATCGAATGCACGGCTCTCAAGATATCACTCTTCCACCAGTGGTCTTTTTATATAAAATAACTCTACTTTTACGAGTTGCCTGGCAGAAAGGCAGATGGTCTAACTTAATGGACCCGGGCCAACACGGGGAAAATGGCCTATAGACACCATGCACTGATGTTATAAGTCCTGTTGTCAGGGTGTTAGGCCTAAAGTGCTCTTTGTTTATTTCCCTGTTCCCTATCCCATAGGCATAATATCGTCCATTTCCACTGTTTTCACATTACTGGTCGTCACAAAATAGGCGCAGTCTAGTGTGAAGTTCAAAACAAATCATAGCTAAAATGTTTAACAATAGTAGAATTGTGATTTTTAAATGTATAGGTGTACACATAATATTATAAAGTCCTTCGAAAATAGGTGATAAAATGTTTAGACCGTATTCAGTACTAGTACATCTATACATATAATAAATCTGTAGAAGGGTCAATTCTGTACATTAAAAATATTGAAAAAATAAATAGCAGGGACACCCCCTGCTATTTATTTTTTCAATAAATAGGAGGGGGTGTTACTGGATCGATACCAAACCCAAATGTGTGATTAAAAAAAAATGTCAGTCTGTCTGTATGTTCAGGCATCACGTAAAAACTAACGGTTCGATTTCGATGAAACTTGGTATAATTATACCTTATTATCCTGGGCATAAAATGGGATACTTTTTATCCTGGAAAACTACGTATAAAAAATAAATCTTAATTTTTCAGTTTTATCACGCGAAGATCGATATCCGCGCGGACGGAAACGCGGGCGGAAGCTAGTGTACTATTAAAATATGTCCATAATATAAAAATATAATGCGATTGATGTGATGCGAAATATGTCATGTGATTTTTGTTTAATTTAACTTAGCGCAGAATGAACTCGGCCTTTTACAGAATAATATTATGTTTTTTAGTCTTTTTCTATTTGTTTGTGTTTTTTCTGTACCTAAAAAGTCATATGACAGTACCAAAGTTTCATAGGTTTCATACAAATAATCTACGTAGACATTAGCAAATATAGCGCCGTAAACTCTTGGTAATGGTGGAAACTTTTATTGCAATATTCTAAATACTTTAAAGATATCGTCTAAAAGCCGCCATTTTTATGGTAATTTCGTTTCGTTTCGTTGGATTGTTGACAGTAATTTAACAATATTTTATCACATAAAATTGTCCAGACGATTGGATGATATGAAATAATGCATATTTCAGACACAAATTCAGATTTGTTAATGTGTAAATGTGTTTGTATGTTCCGTTTTCACATCAAAACGATTGAATAGCTTCTGAATAGTTTTGAACAGAAGCGAGGTGTTTTAAAATAGAAGATTTTAACCGCCTTTAAAAAAATAAGGAAGTTATATTCGACTCCTATATTTTTTATGTATGTTAATCGATTTCTCCGTTAGTTCAGAACCCATTTTTAAAACTTTTTAACCAACTCTAAAAAAGGAAAGAGTTCTTCATTCGACTGAACGTTTTTATTTGAATGTTTGTTACGCGATTACTCCGTCAAGAGCCAGCTGATTTTGATGGTATCTTTTTAGAAATATGGGTTACTATTTCTAGGTGGTCTCATATTAGATTTATCATAGTCCAACTAGTGGTTTTTGAATTATTTCATGTAAATAATTAATTTTCAAATATTTTATTTTTCACTTATCTCGATTACCTCCACATAAGTGCAATATCACGTGATACCCAATGAAATAGCTGGAGTCGGTTTTTGAAGTTTAACTGCGGTTATTTATTTGAAAAAGCGTTTTTATCGTGGTGATTCCATTATAAACCAAGTCTGGATCTGATGATGGAATGCCTGGGAAATCGGGAATAATACTTAATTTTTGTGTACTCAGACGACATGGATTAAACGAATCGAACCAAAACCGAAGTCAGTTTTTGTCCAGCTTAACATATTAATATGTAGAAAGATACAAAGCTTAATTATTTTAAATACATTAACTAATATACAAGGCCTCATTAAATACATAACCCGTACTGACATTTAAATAAAATTTTAAAGAAAAAAAAATTTAGCCCAGACAGGTTTTGAGCCCTTTCGTCTCAAGCCGTCGAATGCTCTAACTATTTAAGCCACTGAGGATTTAAATCCTGTGATGAATTTTTTTATTCCTTTCTGTCCCGTTTAAGTGTACAGTTTTTCCTTTTTTTTTTCTTTCTTTAAAATTTGTAGAAATTTTAACCAAGCACAGAGCAAGTGCTAAGGAAAAATACATTTTAAAAATAAATACCTATAATAAGTTCAAAACAGCATCCGCATAGTTCGGCAGCAGCAATTACTTCTTCTAGAAGCAGTCTTACAAACGGCTCTTTAATAAGATTATGGACGATTCTTCGGGCGCAATGTGCTAGAAGAGAAGTCAGGAGGATGAAGAGTATAGACACTACGAGGGGTGCGAAGGTTTCCTTGTTTATCTGAAAGAAATAACAATAAACATTACTTTAGAAATTTTGAGGCAAACAGCAGACGGACTTTCGGGACGACGACATGACATTAAAAATATTAGTGATAGGCTACCAACCTTGGATCAGAATTTATTTTAAAAATTGCAAAAAACTTGAAATAATTGCAAAAAAATTTTATCGACTAAGAAAGTAACTATCCTCCAGATCAGGATTCAGCAAAGTCAGTAAGTTGCAAGATATTATCATCTAGTCTTTTAGAACAAATTCATCACACGATTTTGTGTCCGTGCCGACATCGAACCTAAGAATAATCGATCGATTTCTTAACCACCAACCACTCAACCTACATAGACTCCGATTTATTTATCGGCATCCGATTTATTTTTAATCTCCGTAAATTTGACCACGTCTCCATGTTTAGAGCTCAACTCAAATGGCTTCCTATACAACTCCGCAGAAATTTACATATTCTATCTCTCCTGCGGGAGCGTTTTAGCTTTCTGCACTCTACTGATTCCCCATGTCGCTCCAACCGAAGCTCTGTACTTCGTTTTCCCGCTTCGCACTCTAGTTGTTATTCTAAATCTTTTACTTTCCAATCAATCAAATTGTGGAATTCCCTTCCTACCGTGATTCGTGACAGCCCTTCTTTACCTACTTTTAAGAAAAGATTGAAGGAACATTACTTATCGTTGACACAATAACATACTCATATATTATCCTACTAAGATATTTTAATAATTATAATTGTACCTGTTTTTTTTTTACACACTTTTTTAGTATATTTTTATTTATTCGTTCTAAGTATAGCTATAGTTAATTGTTTTGTACACGATGCCTTCCATTTTATTTTCACAGCTTATTTTTTTTTGGGTTGGCTGGAAGATATTTCTTTAGTTAGAGATAAGCTCGCCTTTTGTGCATTTTTAACTTCTCGTGTATTTTGTGTATTTTAATGTTTGTGTGCAATAAAGTGTTAAATAAATAAATAAATAGACTAATATAACTACAACCCAGCCCTTTACAATGTTAATCCGACTATAAAAAATATATCAAGGATTTTTTTAATGTTATAAATCAGTCTTCTCCGTGTTAATCCGGTTCTCCTGTATAAAATAGATACATATTAGCACTCGATACTCACTGCCTACCCCGCAAGGGCCTTGGCGTGAAGATATGTATAAAATAGATCATCCACCTTTCCTACCCGGCACTCTTAAGAGACGAGCATAGGTTTAATGAGTCATTACCATCAAGACCACTGGTGGTAGAGTACTATGTAGCACTTGCCCGGTCAGGATCCACCGCCTTACCTATTCCTGCTGCCATAACAACATTGTCGTGTTCCGGTCCAGAGGACAGGGCAGCCGGTAGACTTGCACTATAGACGTAACATCCCGGCCACGAGACAGCAACGCACCTATAACATCTATGGTGTTAATAGCCACGGTTAGGTACTCTTACCATCAGAAGAGCCATGTGCTTAGTCGTTATCTTATTACATAACAAAACAAAGAAGCAAACGCCTCTCGTGATGATATGAGAGAACCGTGACCTTTAAACAACTCAGATGTTGCGCGTGCTTCGCTGCCTTTCCTACCGGACCAGATCATGAAAGTATCATTATACTTCTTTACCTCTTTATGAACGAAGAAAAATAGCTGATTTAGTATTCCTATCTAAAATCATGAATAACATGATTGATGTGCCTGAACTGCTTCATCAGATAGGTTTATCCATCCACATTTTTCAGAAGATTTAACTTATTGCTTTACCCGAAAACGAAAACTTGTTACAGACAAAACTCATACTTAAACAGGGCATGTCGTTCTTTCAATATAGTAAAGAGTGTAGTAAATAAACCTTGACTTATTTAACGTCTTTATAATGAAGTTAAAATGATTTTGTTAGTCAAAATCATTAATTGAAATTAAATTATTTCTTTCTTTTCGTTGTTGATTACTAATAATATTTAAAAAAAAAAGTATCTTCACGCCCATATCCCCGAAGCGGTACGCAGAGGCACAACCAGGGCACCCACGACTAGCCGAAGATACTAAGTCCCACAATGTGATAGGTGGCAAGCCTATCGCCAACCGGGCACATATCCTATCCCGAGCAACATTTTTTTTATTAGAAAATTGGAAAAACCCAATTTTCTTTTTGTTGCCCGACCCGGGATTCGAACCCGGGACCTCATGCAGTCGAGTCCAACAACTGAACCGCTAGGCCACAGAGGCGACAATATTTTAAATGTTATAAATAGTTTAAATTAGTAATATTTTAAATGTTTTTTGCTATCTTGTGCGATTAAACTTAACTGTACTTCTTATCTGTAGGTGAAAACTTGTAATTGGCCTTATTTTCGTTATTATACATGTTATTAACTTTGTTAGCTGTAAGTTTTCCTTCATTGTTAAAATAAAATACAGTATCATTATTCCCAAACCGAGGATGTTGCAGCACAGAACTCTATCAGCAGCCTTGTTGCTAATGACCCACGGAAGCTATGTTCGCGTCCTACTAGCTGCCAGGCAGGAAGGCAGATGGTCCACACAGAGGACCAGGACTAACGCGAGGAAAAAGAATGAAAAATGGAGGTTAACGTTGAGGATGCTAAACGTGTATTTAGGTATCGTGACAGGATATGCCTACATTTTTTAATGATATTAAAAGGCAAAATAGCAGACGGATTTATTGATAGTAAATCCACGCCGCTTAGAGACACCAAAGGTGGTAATGGTGTGTTGCCAACCTGAGGCCCCAAGCAAAAGTAAGTTCACAGGCTACCTTATCCACCGGAAGATCTCAACAGCATTCGTAACAATGAGATCCGAAAAAAATATATATATTTCAACAGTGTACCGCTCGCTGACCGCATTCATAGCAATGAGATCCGAAAATAGTGGGATTGAAAAAAATTGTAGGTGATAAAATGAAAAAGGGTTCCGCTGGTTCGATCATGTATAAAGAACGGAAGACGAAAGATTGACAAAGCAGATATACAATACGATTGTAATAGATGTAGGTACCCGAGTAGACCTAGGTTGGCATTTCACTATTAAATTGCTCGGGCCGAGCGGCCGGCGTCGAGAGTCTTCGTACGCGTGTTTGTATAAAAATGGTAATAAATGTGGAGGAAGCCTTAAAGGTCCCAAGGGTCGTGATTTGGCACTCAATATTCTCTCTAAGGACGTAGTGTGAAGATATGTATGTAAAAATACTTTGGATATAATTAATGAGTTATACATATATACATACATAACTTTACGCCAAGTCCCTTACGGGGTAGGCACAGAGTATCGAGTGCCAGACCTCACGATCCTAATAAGCCTGTCTGGCTTCTTTTACATTCATTACCCCTTTACTACAAATTACAAACACGCCGATTTCGGAGACTATTGACACCACCCTCAGATAATGTTCGAGTGATCTGATCGTGGAATGTCAACCTTGGTCTCCCCGGGTTAATCTTTCATCTGTCATTCTTTCTATATGACCGAACCGGTGGAGAATGCCCTTTCGCCAAAATACCAAAACTTTATTCAGTCCCACTCTTTCTCGGATCTCACTGTTACGAATACGGTCAGCGATCACCACAGATTTTCCGTAGTGCTCTCATTTAGACCGCATTTATCATAATTTCATACTTTTTCCGACGATATCAGTTAGTTGTATCAGGTTGGGATAGCAGTTATTATCCTACTAATCCTATTTCCTATTAATATTATAAATTTTATGCGAAAATTTCTACATTTGTTTGTTTGTTAGTCCTTCACGCAGAAAATACTGACCCGTTTTTTTATGAAATTTGGCACACATATAGAAGGTAACTTGGAATTACACATAGGGCAGTTTTTATCCCGAAATAATGTTCCTGTGGGACCACGCGGGCAACGCCGCGGGCATCAGCTAGTATTATAAATGCCAAAGTTTTTATTTTTATTTTGTTTTTACTCCTTCACGCAAAAACTGCTAAACCGCTTTTCATGTAATTTGGCACACTCATAGAGGTTACTTGGATTAACATAGAATAGTTTTTATCCCGAAAAAATGATCCTGTGGGAGCATTTACCACGCAGGCATCACCGTGGGCAACAGCTAGTCTGTCATAAACAAAATGTTTTCCTTTTACAACGAGAATATATTTAGATGTAGAGCATTCCACATCTTACATATTTGCTGCGGTGAATTTGTTCTACTACTGTACTGCCAAAGTTTTACCACTTCCAACATTTTGAATTTTTGGATTTTCTGGTGAAGAAATTCTGCATATTTCATATAACTTTAAGTCAACGTTACATAACAGTTAAGCTGAATTTGAAATTACTTAAGTATATTCACGCCCATATCAACAAAGGTGTAGGCAGAGGCACAACCAGGGCAGCTACGACTAGCCGAGCACACTAAGTCCCGCAATGTGATAGGTGGCAAGCCTGTCGCCAACCGGTTAATATCCAATCCCGGTAAACGTTAATTTTATTAGGAAATTGAAAATATAGATTTTCTAATATTTTTTTGTTACCCGACCAACCAACCGACCCGACCGACCAATCGAACTTGGGACATTGTAACAGAGTACGGACATTGAACGACAGAGTGAATGTAAAAAATGAAATGAATTGAGCAAATAGTTAGGAGACAACGGATGAAGTCATCTTAGTCATCGCATATTCCATGAATGAACGGAACAATATTGATAATTCGTTTCGTATTATGTCAGCTATTGTCAAAAGGTTCAAAGTTTCAAGACATCTAAAATTCATAGTTCAGCTAGGACTGTGTCAAGAAAATCAATAACACACTAACCTATCACCTTCCAAGTATCCTCTATCAAAAACGATACAATTTATGTCAACGAAAAATCCAATCATCAAAACATTTTTGAAGTTATACTTCTTTTGGCGCGTTAGGAAAAAATGATGAGGGTAAATTTTTATAATGCGCGCGCACACCGTCACGAAAAACCAACATGATGAAGTTAGCTATGAAGTTAGCTATAGATAACATAGTTTTTAAAAAGATTTTTATCTTATTACGCCGAAGAAGTATAACTTCTAACGCGTATACATAAGTACACACACACTTTTTTTTTTAACGCAGTTTTCGGAATTAAGTTCAATTCTCGTCGCGAGTTCCCTTTTATGTCTTCTACTGATTTAAAATGGGTGCCAAGAAGTGGTAATTTGAGTTCAAGATAAAGAAAGAAGTTGACTGGAGCCATATATGTATGTTGAATATGGTATTACTGTCAGTACAATTCCAAGAATTTTATTAGTGTCATTTGAATTTTTCAAACAACGCAGTTTTACGGCTGTTATGTGGAACTCATATTTCATACGAACAAATAGACTCATATATTATGCGAATTCAAATAGTTTCCGTGTAAAATTCGCTGGGATGAGGTCGCTGAATTAGAATTGAAGAGGTTTATGGGATTTATATTTCAGTTCTCAAATTAGGGATATATCAGTTACTTTGTACAACATTTGAAGTGTTAAAGTTTGTCTCCGAATTCTTTGTTATTGTTGTATGTTGTTACTGTTACTATTTTATTTAGAACTAACTTCCGCCCGCGACTCCATCCACGCGGGTGTCGGTCTAAAATTGGAAAATTAAGATTTATTTTTTTCTACGTATTTTTTCAGAATAAAAAGTATCCCATTTTATGCCCAGGATAATGAGGTATAATTATACTAAGTTTTATCGAAATCGAACCGTTGGTTTTCACGTGATGCCTGAACATACAGACAGGCAAACAGACAGACTAAAATTTTTTTAATCACATATTTGGGTTTGGTATTGATCCAGTAACACCCCCTGCTATTTATTTTTTCAATATTTTCAATGTACAGAATTGACCATTCTACAGATTTATTTTATGTATAGATTTGCTTTCCTGCGACTTTACCCGCGTTTTCACAAGAACCCGTTGTGCGATCAGGATAAAAATTATATGTTAATCCAGGTCATAATTTATTTGTGTTTCTAATTTCAGACAAATCCGTTCAGCCATTCGAGCCTGAAAGAGTAACAAACATCCAGACATACTCACAAACTTTCGCATTTATAATATTAGTAGGATTAAAGTCTCCCGCTATTAAGATGTATTTTTTACTGTTCGAAACTATTTTTAATATATCGACCATTACGATTTCAAATATTGAAAAGTTTTCGTGCTTTCGGTCAGTTTTTGGTGGTCTATAAATACAAATTATAACATATTGCTCTAATTCTACACATGAAACTTAAATTTGTCCCTCAATTGAAAATTTATTTATATCGTTGCGTTACTTGGACCTAATATTGTTTTAAACTAGTATAAGAGAACCTCCATGAGCTAAGACATGTCTATTATAAGCACTTCCAATGCAATAGTTTTGGAATTTAAATATACATACATACATATCTTCACGCCAAGTCCCTTACGGGGTAGGCAAGAGTATCGAGTGCCAGACCTCACGATCCTGACAAACCTGTCTTGCTTCCTTCACATTCATAACCCTTTTCATACAAACACGGCAGTTTCGGAGACTCTTGACACCACCCTCGGATAATATCCGATTGATCTGATCGTGAAATGTCAGCCTTGGTTTCCCCGAGTACCTACATCCATCCACATTCGCATTGTATATCTGCTTTGTCAATCTATCATCTGTCATTCTTTCCACGTGACGGAACCAGCGGAGCATGCCCTTTCGCATTTTAACACCAACACTTTCTTTCAATCCCACTCTTTCTCGGATCTCACTGTTACGAATGCGGTCAGCGAGCGTTACACCACAGATTTTCCGTAGTGCTCTCATTTCGACCGCATTTATCCTACTTTCATGCTCTTTCTGACATACCCAACTCTCATTTCCATAAAAAAACGTTGGAATAAGCACAGAATTATGCAAAGCTTTTTTACTCAAAACCTCGCTTTGGAATAGCTTACCCAACGCTCCATTCACACTATTCCATGCACTTACTCTGCTCTCTACATCCGCGGTGTACCTTCCATCCCTGCTAAAGGCACAACCAAGATATACAATTTCATTCACTTGTTCCAGCACTACATCATCAACCAAAACTCTTACATTCGTTCTGGCTATGTCTCTTTCAAACACCATTATTTTGGTTTTCATCGCATTCAAATATAAGCCCCTTTCTTTACAATCTCCTACCATAATTGTGAGCAGTGTTTGCAGCTCAGATGGTGTAGAGCCCAAGAGTACGGCATCATCTGCATAAAGCAGGCAGTTCACCACTTTAAATATGATGTGCTTATCTTTGAAAAAATGTTCAGTAACACAAACAATATATACATTATGTTTGTTTAGAAATAGTTCTATTTCTAATTGTTTGCTGGAAAAGTAAATTTCCTGATTTGGGAAAAATATAATAAAATATTAGAATAGAAGTGGCAGTATGTCAATAGGCTTTTGCGTGTCTTAAAAGGAAAAATTGTTTTAAAAAGTATTTATTTCCAATATTTTTTTTTTGTTTTAGGTTACGTAAATAATTCATTTCTTTATTTTTGTAGCTTTTCAAGCTCAAAATGAATTAAACAATTATGTTTAAGTTTTCTAACGGTTTTTGATGGAATACAATAACTTACTTTCGGAAATGTGAACTAAATGTCAAGATAATCGATCCTTACACTGTCACTAAACCATGTAGGGGCATGGATTACGTTTAAGTCAGAGATCAGCTTCGAAGTAGTTTACTTCATTTCTACTCCAACTTTATTAATAGTGAATTTGTCTAATATCAAGTTCAACCTTGGAGCAAAGTTAGACTCACTGTAATCTACGTTTATTTATAAGACGGAATATGTTTTCAAAAGGAGCGTAGTGATTTTATCTGTGAATTATACAAAAACTTTTTTGTCTATGCTAATTTGAAAATTTTATCTTCAAAAACTGGAAGCAAGGGTCAAAGTTAGATTCGTCTAAAATAATGACTAATCATAAAAAATAATTAAAAATACAATAATGTTATTCAGAATTCTACAAAATACTAGCTGCCTTTTCCAGTTTCGCTCGGATGGTAATTTTTTTATCATAAATTAAGATGCAATCCTATCTTTTAAGTTCGATCAATTTGCACTTTGGAAATCGGTTAAGTGGTTTGGGAATCAATCGCGGACAAACAACGTGACACGTAATTTATGTATAATATTAAGATTATAACATGTTACAGTTATGCGCTTCGGCTTTATTACCTACACTTTTTACTCTTTTTACACTATATATTTTAATTTTTGAATTGGCTGACCTAATCTAAATTTAAGCGAAATGATTAATTATGTGTACTTAATAACAACTCTATATAGATGTCTTTAAAATACATTTGGATTACTGAAGCTTGACGAATACAGCCGAAGCGCATAATTTAAATAGTACTTACTACTGTACATCCCTGAAGGCTCTACAGAATTTCCTAAATCAGAAAAAAAATGAAGATTTAGATGTAAAATCTTGGTCATCATCATCGAGATCATCAGCTTAAAATATAAATAAACTAGTTTTTTATACGTACATTACGAAACAATATGTTGTATCTTCACGCCCATATCCCCGAAGAGGTAGGCAGAGGTACAACCAAGGCACCCACGACTAGCCGAAGATACTAAGTCCCACAATGTGATAGGTGGCAAGCCTATCCGGGCACAATTCCAATCCCGACCAACATTTTTTTATTAGAAAATTGGAAAAATCAAATTTTCTTTTTGTTGGCCGACCCAGGATTCGAACCCGGGACCTCATGCAGTCAAGTCCAACACCCGGACCGCTAGACCACAGAGGCGATATGTTGTATTGTCAAATTACATTTTTTTATGATATTGGAAGGAAAATAAGCGGATGGATTTCCTGATGATATTGGAAACGGATTTGTTGATGGTAAGAAATTCACGCCGCCTACAGACACCAAAAGTGGTAATGGTACGTTGCGAACCTGAGGTCGGGATGTTAGACTTCCAGTAAAAAAAAGTTTACCGGCTACCTTATCCTCCGAACCGGAACACGTCAACAGCAAGCGCTGACATTATGGCGACAGGAATAAGTAAGGCGGACGAGTCGCTACGAAACTCTACCACCTAGTTACATATCACGGTGTTAGCGACAATAAGCCTATGCTCTCCTTGTCACGTTGTGGGTACTTATAAAAAACATTCCATAAGAACCACCAACGTTCCTGGAAAAGCCGCACAAACAACACATCGTACGATGTACCCCTTACCCTCACCTCTCGGTGATTAGCGCGCGATCTATATAAGCTCACCTAACCACGAGGCCGCACTTCATATTCTATCGGGACCTTCCCGGCGAGGTTGCCTTCTGCCCGTGCACCGTTCCTTACGCTGCCGGGCAGGCAATCACTAAACCAACATACACCCGCCTTAGGGTTCTCTAATAATTAAATAATTGGTCACTTAAGGCTACAGTTAGCCAATATATTTATAAAAGTGCTAATAAACCAACATACACCCGCCTTAGGTAAGAAACTTCTATTAATTCAATTTGCTACTGTGCTTATATATTTATTTGAATATTTATTTATGTATTTATTCAAATGTATGTTTATCTAATTATAGTATGAAACTATTTCCTCTCTAGCAGACCGGGCGACATCCCTACGCAAGAGCTTATAATGCTATGTATATATATTATGTACTTTTCTTCTGTGTTATTCAGGGGGCTGGTCCCAAGACTACGTCGCCGGGAATATTGTGAGAGATCTGCAAATGTAGATCCTCCTATTCCCGTCGATGTCCTTTTGGCACCTCTCCCTGACTCCTGCTTTCGACTTTCAGGGTTCTACGGTACGGGTACCTAACCTACCCCTACCTATCGCACATATAGGAGATTCCTATAATAACGCCGTCCAGTTGGAGCCTGACGGGATTCACTAAGTCGAGCGTTCACCCTGGAACCATACAAAGGATCACCAGGAGGGGTGGAGCGCCCAGGACCGAGAATCCCCCAGAGTTAAGGCCTCTCTCTCTCTCTCTCTTTACCTACACTAAAATCAGTTCCTAAATATCAATTATAAGGTTTCCCAGAACCTACGACCCCGAGTAATTATTGTATCGTCGATATAAGTACTCACATGTAGTTTTTGTTACATATAAATTCTGTTTACAAAGATATGCTTTATTATTTTTTTCTCTTGTGTGTACGCCCCTAGGCGACATTCTTTTTTTTGTCCGCCTCTAGGCGACATCCTTTTACGAGCTGCCTAGCAGGAAGTCAGATGGCCTAATCTGCAAAGGAGCCCTGACCATCACGGCTAGCATTTATATGATATGTTTATTATTAGACAAAGATGCTGGTTGACCAGTGGAAAATACTTTAATGCATTTTACAAAACTTAAATAGTTTGATTGCATAAAAGTAAAATACTTTTCCAAGGAAATATGGTGATATTCAAACCCCATATTTTTTTTGTAAATATAGTTTGACAAGAAAGTGTCCATGACACAATTTTGATATCATAGAAAAGTATTGATTGGTTAGAGTATTTTAAGCATGGTGTAATGTTTATTGGCCCCAAGGCAAATTTTGAATGGAAAGTGATCCATCATCTTTTCTGATAAAAATAAAATACACGTCCTTGAGTCAAAAGAAGTGAAGAACACAGGAGACGAAGTTTGATGTATGTTAAACTAAATTCAGATTACTTCATGTAAACCATTCCAGTGGTACTTCTGCGCGTGGACATTATTATAAAACTAGGACCAACGGATCGGAGTCGCGACCTCACACTGAGAAGATATTGTGGAAGAAACTCAGCGGGCTTGTCTGCTTTAGTTTGTGTTCAGTAAAATAAAATGAAATTAAATTCAGTGTTCACGCAGTTTAGCTTTATTTTAACTTAGCAGTAACATTCCTGGTAAATTAGGCGGAATTGTTATTTTTTTGCAGATTTTAGCGCTCAATTAGTGCATACTAAATCCTCCAAAGCTAAATTTGTTACTTAAATAGCTTAACCGAATCCTAATTATTGTGCTAGAAGGAAGAGTATTATTATGTATGGGACAATCTCGTAATCGTAAACTAGGGGAAAGGTGTACGAGATGATCCGTTGAGGATAGATGATCCTTTCACATTGCGACGAAACTTTTGGCGCCACCTAGTTCTGTTTATTAGTAAAATGTAATCCCCAATACTCTCCTGCGTTAGTCAATCGTAATGGCGTCTTGATTGACAACAAAATATTTTGTGGAAGAAAATTATATTGTGTAACTTTAATCTAAGGAAAGGTTGACTTAAAATGTATGTCTTGTCTTCCACGTAGTTTATTAATATGACTGATGTATTGTTTAGCTTTACTTATTACTTAATTTTTATTTTTCAACGGCGTGGAGATAATAATTGAGACAACATGTTATATTGCGTTAGCGATCATTGAGAGAAAAAAGTTATGTTGGGGCAAGATGATTATGCTAGCTGCGTACAAGATGATCCGATTGGATCATATTTTATACCCTGGTAACATAAACGATTGTGTGTATTGGGTACGAGAACTTTGAAATTTTATTAACTTTTACTCTAATTAGTGAGAGCTGCCTGCACTATTTACATAATTGTATACAATTCTAATTAAAACTATTTTTATATTCCTTCGCACGGATAGTGGTCGCAAAGCTCAAAGCGCTGGATGCGGTTAAAAATGGTATGGCATTTAGAACTGCTAGTAAACAATTCGGACTACCTATCATGTTATTAAAAAGGTGGGCTAAAGGCAAAATTAAAGTGGCTGTCGATGCAATTAACTATTTAGATAGGAAAGAAACCGTTTTTACAGCTGAGCAGGAAATTTAGCTCGTCAAGTATATTAAAGATATGATGACAAGGATGTGCGGATTAATAAGAAATAACACATCAGTATTGACTAGCATACCATACAAAAATTATTTGGAAGAAGTAAGGAACAAACATACTGACAAAGAAAATAGGAATAATAAAAAAAAACACTTAATGTCAAAAAAGTTATCTTAAAAGGAAACAGAAAGCAAAAGGTGTAAGCAAAGGAATGTTAAGTAAAAGGAAAAATATTGTGTTAGAGTCGTCCAAAGTCGAAGAAGATGCAGAATGTCTTTTTTGTTTCAGGAAAATATCATTTTCCTCAATTTGGGATGCATCATCAGATCCAAACTCGGTGGCAATGGGACCACAATGAAATTACTCATTATCAAACATAACAACAAATTAACCAAATAGTGTAAGCGCAACATACTCATAGCTGCAAAAAACTTTGATTTCAATATATAAGTAATTTAAGTATTGGATGCATCACCATATCCAATTTCGGTGGCTAAGAGACTACCTTGATTACTTAATATCAAATATAACAAAAAATTAAAATCGTTTCAGAAATGAAATCGATTAACATGTATAAAAAAATTTAGGAATCGAACATGTAACCTCTGTTTTTCGAAGTCCTTAAAAACGGATTCTATTAGGGATAGGGATTTCTTAATACATTGATGTTCAGTTGTATTGTGTATTATAGACAGTATTGGCGTGTAACGAAGATCAAATTTGTGCCAAATTATATTTAACTACGGAATGGTAGCCAAATTAACCAACACCAATAAAAGTTCTGTCATCGGTCTTCAGCCCTTCGCCTTGACCCCGTGAATGTTTCATTCAAACTTTTTTAACGCCGCGAACAGAAAACGACTTTTCTGATGGTAAGAGACCAGGTGGTCTCTTACCATCATAAATATCTTAAGACGCTGTCCTATGACCGTGATGTTCGGCTTATTGTAGGTCTACATTCAATCAAAAAAGTATCGGGAATGGATTATTTGTTTATAGTTCTAAATTTAAATTTGTTTTTTGTGCTGTTAGATTGACACAGCTGTTTTCGATTTTGAGTTGTGTCTGTTATTTATTCTCGTATTAAATGTAGTATTGATTTTAGTGATGTCATAGTTAATGTGTATAACGAATTTTGAGATGGACAAAAATATAGAACAAAAAATTTGCCTTAAATTTTGCATTGCCAACGGGATTTCGTGTGCGAAGTCAATGTTACAAAACGCTTACAGTGAATCAACTTTATCAAATCATTCCGATCCATATCATTGCAACTAATCATTTGGGTATCAAACATGTGGTAGCTCGGTTTATCCTAAAAGACCAGAGTTTTCTTCATAGAGTCAATTACACGAGAGTCGCTGAGGAAATGCTAGAAATATAAAGAAGATTACGATTTCTGCCCGTTAAAATCCCCTTAACGTCGATCCAGGGATTCACAGATCAGCCGGATCAAACAGACAGCCAATAGCTATAAAAAAATATTGTGGTATAATTACCAAATAATTTATACATTTACTATATGCCCGTCCCAGCTTCGCACTTTTGTATAAACTTTCATCATTCATTTCATCAAAATCCATTACGCAGTTTTAAGAATCAAAGCATATATAGGACAGATAGCGAAAAGCGAATTTATTTTTTTGCCATTCAGCAAAAAGCAATACCTGTAATAAAAAACAGTTACTTTAACGTTACAAACAAAAACTTTAACTTTATTTATTTGTATAAATAATTTGCATGCCAATTAATTAGTTTATTAGTAGTATTGCAAATAGATTTTAGATCTTTGCCAAAGTAAAGTACGCAAAGGTTCAACCTCGTATTAAAAAAGTATCTTCACGCCCATATCCCCGAAATAGTAGGCAGTGGCACAACCAACACACCCACGACTAGCCAAAGATATGACACAATGTGATAGGTGGCAAGCCTATCGACAATCGGGTACATATCCGATCCCGGGCAACGTTATTAGAACTTTCCTTATACAGTCTTTATAACAATGTGATACAGACTATAATATCAACTTAATTTTACGCCTTAGTCCTAACCTATCTTTTATACTAATATTATAAGGAGAAAATATTTGATTTTTTGTTTGTTTGAAATGAATAGACTCCGAAACTACTAAACCGGTTTCAAAAATGCTCTCACTGTTAGAATGCTACATTATCCCTGAGTGACGTAGGCTTTGTTTCATCAAAATCTGTGCTGTAGAAGCCAAGTTAAGCAAGCGAAGCTGCGGGAAACTGCTAGTTATTAATAAGACCGTTAGTGTATATGTATCCAACTAAAAACAAATAAACAATCCCATTCAACCTATTCTTGCCTCTTACAAGCTGCCAAGCAAAGACGCAGAGGGTCTTTGCTTGGCAATGATGAACTGATGAAGAAACAACTGCGACCATGGATTTATTCCAAAAAGGGTTCCTCGACCAACATAGGTTTGCCTCCTAATTTCTTAAAAAAGTACTTCTTCACCCCAACACCAGTGATCTTGTTGGTCATTACTAAAGTGACCATTAAAACGGGGCACCAGTTGTTTTCGTGAATTTATAGGTTTCATGGATGACTGTACGTAGGTACTATAAGTACCTGTTGTAAATATGTAATAGGTACTTATTATGTTTCTGAAGTTAAATCATTAAAAAAATTAAATTTAAAAAAGATTCCTACTGGTTTGGCATTGGACTTGACTTCTAGACGATCTGAGTTCGATCACCGAGTAAGGGAACAAAAAAACAAACAATGTGTATTTTCCAATTTCTAACAAAAATAAAATTGCTCACGATTGGATATGTGACCGGTGTGCGATAGATTTGCTCCTATCACATAGTGGGACTTGGTGTCTTCGGTTAGTCGTGGTTTAGCCCTAGCCTTAGCAACCAGGGCGACTCTTTGCTGATATGGGCATGAATACACTTTTTTCAGTTTCTATACTTCTTATTGTTGTTTACTTTTTTAAATAGATGTATTCATAATAATACGAGATATGTGGAAATGGCTGCAAATAACACGTAACAGCTAAAACAAATGCTGCTAAAATTTACCGTTTATCATAACATTAAATTATTTACCTTAAAAGGTACTTCTATTTTTACTTATTCTTTGCCAATACTATGAACATAAGAACAAATTGCAGCGAATTCTTACACCATTCCAAAAAAGTAATCTTCGGGACAACGGGTCAGAAAACCCGAAATCAGTACGATCCCGTTCAAAACCAGACGTCTGGTCACATTAGTAATGACCCATTTAACGCTCACCTTAATGTAACATGTGTACGTACAAAAGCATTTTTCTTTTGAAATAATAATCTCTTAAAAAGGCTTTTGGTATCACTTTGATACATAAATATTCAGTATTTTTGCACATTACTCACTTTAAGCATTTTCATAAATTGCTACTCACGATTTCATAAACGCTCAAACGATCTGTCATATTCGTAATTTAGATTTGTTTTACGTTTAATATTTATTTTAAAAAAAGGGCGGATGTAATAACAACACTACTAACTCAAGAACTGTTAAAAGAGTTTGTGGGTTAATAGTATAGTAGTAGTAGTACCTTCACGGCCATATCCCCGATGAAGTAGGCGGAGACACAACCAGACAACCCACGATTAGCCGAAGACACTAAGTTCCGCAATGTGATTGGTGGTAAGTCTCTCGCCAACCGGGCACATATCCAATTCTAAGCAACGTTTTTTTTATTAGAAAATTGGAAAAACCCAATTTTGTTTTTGTCACCTGACCCGGGTTTTGAACCCAGGAACTCAGGCAGTCAAGTCTAACAACTGAATCAGTAGACCTCAGAGGCGATTATGATTATGATTGTAGGTTACTCTTAATTTTTTCCCCGTGTTGGTCCGGGCTCCTTTGCAGAATAGACCATCTGCCTCCCCGTACCAGGCAGTTTGTAAAAGGCAAGCACAGGGGTCCCGTTACAAACACCGTGACATCTGACTGGTGGCAATGACTCGCCCGGATTGATACCACCGCCTTACCTGTTCCGCCGCCATAACGTCAGCGCTTGCCGTTGACGTGTTCCAGTTCGGAGGGTAAGATAGCCGGTAACGGTTACACCCGCTTGCCAGAATTTCATTTGCCACAATTTCATCTGCTATATATTATAATGGTCAACAGACATAATATTGTTTCTCATAATTTCATATGTCATACTCATTATTTACTATGTTAGTCACGTGTTAAAAACTTTATTTCCCATGAAGTAAATTTCAATAACAGCATTAGTTAATATTATTGTCAGCCGTATTATCACAAGCCATAACATCATTTACCATCAAAATAACTTCTAGGAGAAGAAGCTAACACTAAGACCAGAAACTAAAAAAAAGAGAAGGAAAAAAGGTTTGTATTGATATGATCTTATCTATATATTCATACGTGATGCCAAAATGTTTGGACCCATTTTTACGAAAATCGCACGGACGCAGGAGCATAAAATTTGCTACACTTATAGTTTATGTGTAGGAGAGAGTCAGAACGCAATAATAGTCCTTACAAAAGTACATTAAATCAATAAATAAAACATTACCCGCACTACCATGCAATTGACACACACAAACAAATATATTGATGATAACGATAAAAGATCACAGATGGCGTACTGTAAAGTTTGGAAACAAAGTAGTTGGTCTTGAGAAATGAAGATGGCGTTCTTATCAACAAGATATTAAAATTTAATATGGTCGAATTTCGACCAATGGGCGATCACTAGTTAAAATAATTCACCCGTCACTAGATGGACTAGGTGGGTACTAAGAAGCGACGACAGCTAGTTTAAAATCAAAGTTTAATGGACCCGATTTCGTCCAGTTGTTGCTACTTACGAGTATAGCAACGATTATATTTTATCATAATCGATAAAATAGAGTAAACTACATGGCTACGCCTGAGTAATAGACTTTAAGTAGAATAGACCATCAACCTTCCTACCTGACAGCTTATAAGAGCCTAACAGAGGTTAAAGGAGTCATTACCCATAAGCCTTTCTCTCTAACGTCTCTGTGGTCTAGCGGTCCGGCTTCGGACTTGACTTCTTAAGGTCCCAGGTACGACCCCCGGGTCGAGCAACAAAAAAAAATTGAAGATGTATATTTTCAATTTTCTAATAAAATCAACGTCGATCGAGATTAGATGTGTGTTCGGTTAGCAATAGGCCTGCCACCTATCACATTGCGGGACTTAGTGTCTTCAGTTAGTCGTGGGTGCCCTGGTTGTGCCTCTGCCTACCTCTTCGGGGATATGGGCTTAAAGATACTTGTTTATTTTTTAACGAATAAAGCCACTGGTGGTAGAGTGCTGCCTTACCTATTCTTGCCTCCCTGTAGAGTGTCATGTTCAGGTCCGAAAGCTAGCATAGCCGGTTCAATTCCTCATTATGCCTCAGACCCCAGCCACTAGATAGCAACGTACCTATAACATCTATTGTCTATAGTATCTATAGACCATCGGTCATCTCTGACTATCATTTGGTCAAATCAAGTTAAGTTGTCAAGGGGTATTTATTTATTTACCTATGCACAAAACATCATACTAATAAAACTAAATCTGTTCATAAAATATTAAAAAAAACAATTATTGCTACGTATTGTATACGCGTACGTAGGATAGGATACGTAATCTGAAAAAGGGTTGTTAAAATATTTGTCTGTTTGTCTTTCAATTTTTTACGCAAAAACTACTAAACGTATTTTCACCAAATTTTGTGTTGTAGTAGCTTATACTTCGAGTCAACGTTTAGGATATCTTTACTCTAAAAAAATCTTTCGTTCACACTACGAACCATAAAAAAAACTTCAACTTGAACATATGAAGTCGCGGGCAACAGCTAGTCGGTGGTAAACTGCCTATTAAAACACGTAAGGTCACTTTAAATTATTTATTTGTACCTTTTCTGTTAGTTGTTTAGAGACAAGGAGAGGAGATGCAATATTTGTTTTTCAATTGTTTGCAGTATATTCTCTCCACACAAGTTTTATTTTTTTTTACTTCCCCCTAAGGCTATATAGAGACTTTGCGTGTGACAGAACTAGAATGTAGTGTATGAACGAATGAATGAATGAACCTTTTATTGTACCTAATCAAACTTACAACAAAGTGAATACAGTTAAGTAATCTCACTCACTCAACAACATAAAATTACAGTTTGTAGTATATACCTAAAGGCGGTTTTATCGCAAACAAAGCGATCTCTACCCAACAACCTTTCTGAATATGAAAACTACATAAACATAGATTCAGTATGTTTTGAGATTAAAATTGTACAAAAACTGTAATTAATATTCGCGTAGCGGTAATTTTGGATTTTTTGAAAGAAAAGCATATGCGTTAACAAGTTGACGTTGGGCTGTTAAGCTTTTTGCATAAGTTTAAAGATATGTTTCACTTAACCCAATACAAATAAACACAAAAAAAAAATAAGTCAAACCACATACCAAAGATATTTTGTGTCCTAGTTTTTAGTGAGAGTTGAATTTCGAACATTTCCACAATTATTTTATAAAATTAAAAATGCAACAATTCGGCAAAAATGCGCCTTTTAAATTGTGCCCCTGAAAACCGCCTGGTCTTGGTTACATCTCTGTATTCGTAACTTCTCAAATATCAAAAATGCGAAATACATTCCACAGACATTGTTCTCGGTTATTACAAATGCGAACATTTTAATATAATCATAATCACTTCATCATAGATTAAGATCTATTTATAACAATTATTTTAGTTTAAAACACTGATTGACAATTATTTCAAAACGCCTTTTTTTTTCTTTGCATATTTTATATCAAGTAACATTACCTTTTACATACATGATAAATAGTAAACCAATATTAATAGTAATTTATAAAACTAATAGTAACATATTAACTCAATTTTAATGACTTTTTTCGAAAAAATGTTTAAGTACTTCATTACTGGCGGAAATAAGCCTACTGGCAAGAAAAAATACCGAAGCCCATATCGCCTTACGGCCAATTTTAATAATCAATCCTAATCCAAAACTTGCTGTCCAAGATTGATATTTTGATCTATTTTTATGCTATCGCTTGCCAATAACATATCTGTGGACAGGATAAATATGGCAATTAGGTATGGGATAGGCCGCCGGATCCGCAGCTATCTAGGTTGCTTGAAATACATTAGATTGAGATACATTATTAACATTGGCCGTTAGAAGCCGTAGATAGACAAGTCGTATTAACTATGTAGGTACAGTGTACTTTTAATTATTGTAATTATAATTAGACTTTAAAAAAAATGACAGATAGAAAGTTGCGTACAGTAACCTGTAGTTTATGTTAGTATGTATCTACTAAAAAACTTTTGCAATAGCTTTGATACTCACATTTGACTGCCTCGTTGGTCGTGAGGCTCGGGTTTGATTTCCGATGGGGCAGGCATTTGTGTGATGAACATTTAGATGTCTGCAGTTCCGGGTCTGGGTGTTTCTTAATTTTTTTCTGGTATCCATTTACTTATTTCATTTTATTAGTATCGCTGACTAACACCCATAACACACGCATATAATTTGCTTACTTTGGGGTTAGATTCAATTTGTGTAACTTGTCCGGGAATGTTTATTATTATTTTATTACTTGGGCAAGCAAACTATTTATGACATCAAACTACCTTCGTGGTATAGCATTCCGGTGTTGACGTTAACCAAACGAGATCAAGGCATCAATTCCAGGGTTGGGTAATTTAAAATGTGGTTTCTAATCGAATAAGCGCTATGCTGACGATAGGTTTACCACATATCACATTGTGAGACCTACTCACAAGTAACTCCGACTAATCATGGGTGGTCTAGTAGTACCTACCTCTGCCTAACTCTTCATGAATGCGGGCGTACAGATGCTAACTTACTTCCATATAATTTGACTGATATAATTTTGATTAAAAGAATGTGTTTGCACCAAGAAAAAATTAAACTGATTATATTTCATATTCTGCTAATAAAAATATATTTTTCTTATTAACATAAGACAACACTTGCATTGTTTCACTTCGTATATTTTGTTCTTCTAGATTTACAAAATTAGTCAACCGGTCTCGCCATTTTCAGGGTTATCAATAAATCTGCCAAGTGCGAGATAGACTAGCCCATGTATAACATAATATAAAAGTTCTAGGAATTCATTTACAGTGGCTGTGGTTTACAATAATTTATGACGTACTAAAAAAAATAATGCACTTAAATCATACGAGGGTGGATTGAAAAGTACTCGTCCTAACACAGATCCGTTAAATTCTAAAAATAAATTCTACCAACATAATTTAGTTCAGTTCAGAGTAGATTACTGTATGAAGTTCGAAACGTGACCAATAAAAAAACTAATCAGTTTTGATTTTGCAATCAATGGCTGAAATACATAACTGTGGCCTTGAAATAGTACCGCATCTGCCTTATTCACTTGATCTGGTACCGTCAGATTTCTTTCTCTTCCCTAACTCTAAAAATCAATAGGAGATGAAATATTTTTGAAAAATGACGAGGTCAAAACATCAGTAGACGCATATTTTGACTATAAGGAAGAATCTTTATTTTCCAACGGTCTTAATGCTTTGAAAGGAAGATGGCAAAAGTGCATCGAACGTGGTGGTGATTATGTAGAAAAGTTTAAAATTATCTGATTTGGAATGTGTGTATTTTCTTGGTAAGGCTGCATACTTTTTAATCCACCCTCGTATATTTTTGAACTTTTAGTTCTTACTTCTAGTTATGCTTCTGTAGGCGCGTTATGAAAAAGTGATAGGAGTGAAATTTTAAGATCCGTCCCACAAAAGTCACAGAAATTTTAAGAACTTTAAATTTTAAGAAGTGAGACCACTGCAAAGTGCATCTTTCTTACTTTCCTTTAATTCCACTCTTCTCGGATCATTGTTGTAAATTCGGTCAGGGAGCGTAATACAACATATTTTCCGTAGCGCTCTGATTTCGACCGCATTTATCCTAGTTTTATGTTTTTTCTGACATACCAAATCTTAAAATTATCTTATGAAAATAGCTATTTTTGTACCCTAACGGACTCTATAGCTTGCATTTAAATAAATACAGCCTTGTCTGGAAAGGACGGAATATTCTAGCACCAGTTATGTCAATCTGAAGACAAAGTGACTTCGATTTTTTTTGTGGTGCATTATTCCGAAAAATTGTGTGTGTGAGTTTTTTTTTATACTAAGTATGTAGAAATTAAATACCAATGTTAGTTTTTTTCTTTTTTCAAGTTGATTTTTTGATGCCATAAGGCAGGAGAAAACCGTGGCTCACACACACCTTATTTAAAAACGTGCATCGCTGTTTTTTTATGAAATTTTTAAAATGTTCAGGTTTTAGATGATTGGTCATTGTAATTCATAACTATGTTGATGTTTCCACATAATCATGACCAGAACGGCACTTTCATGATTGACCGAGAGCAAACTTATAGTATAAAAGAACTTAATTTTTTGGGTAGTGGGTTAATCGGATAGTTCAGCAGCTGTCAGTCTACTATACTCTATCTGAGTGTATGTAATATTTGCTTGGTATCAAATGAATACCAAAATGGAATTAAAGTGGTCGCAAATTCTACTATCTGGTTATGGTAATGGTTATGGTGTTAATGGTGGCGATTCTGCTGTTCACAAACTAAACTTATTTTAGATGTATGCTTTCTATTTCAAATGAAACTAAAAGGAAAGAGATGGAGTATTTTATACATATACGATTAGTCCGGACATGTCAAATTTGGAAATTTATGACTATTGACTGAAAGAAGAAATGTTGTGTACGGACTAATCTGACAGCACCATACATGATTTGTCTCTTTCTATTGTTTTTCGTTAAAAGAAGACAGCGATGGCTTAACTTTACTTTAGTGTGTGCGCAATAATATTACTGCCATTGTCAAAAATGTTGTAATAGATATTATACATACCTATACAATTATTATAGATCGTGTCAGTAAGACTATCATCTGCTTAACCGTCAACGGACATGGCATGAAAATATAAATAGGCATAGGCGTAAGTTTACAATTTTTTTTTTATATGAGAGATTAGCGAACCAGTTCACGGGTTCTGATGGTAAGAGGCAACCGTGGTTTATACACACCATAGATGTTATAGGTGCATCGCCGACCCATGACCGGGATTTAAGGCCAATTGTGCAAGTCTACCGGCTAACCTACCCACCCGCCCCGCCTAGAAAAAGACAGATTTTTTTTGGTGGGCAGAAATAGATATATCCTTACCCGAGCAAGTGCACAACAGCACTTTATCACCAGTGATTTTTTTTAATTTTTTACGGATATTTTTTTCAATTTTATCTGTTTTCTTTGATTTGGCTTAGTTTCTGTTTACTAGATTATCAAACATCAAAAAACATTTGACATTCTATTTTTAAATCGGTTAAAATCGAATCTAACATTGTATCATAAAATCTTGGTTGAAATGACAAACAAGAAAAATGGTTAAAACTTATACAAGTGGAAAACTTGTATAAAGTGATATATGCTTTGCGTTCCAAGGAAATGCTACTCCGTAAGCTTAGTTTCTCCATAATTTATGTTTGTTTTGCGTTCGCTGCTGTTTTGTTTAATTTATGGAAGAAATGCCCAAGCAACCATTGTACTGTTTAAGCAAATT
>NJDC01054322.1:357394-389040 GCA_002245475.1 Calephelis virginiensis | reverse complement strand
ATCGATACTCTCTGCCTACGCCGTAAAGGACTTGGCTTGACGATATCTATGTATATATGTATCTTAAAAAAATAGAAAAATCATTTTTAAGTAGTTTATGATGATAAGAAAACGGACCAATAGCAATATTATAAAAAAATATTTCTGAGAGTTTGATAATTTTTTAATTAAGTGAATTGTTCATAAGATAGTGAAAATTAACAATTTTTAAATTTTTCCAACGGGAATCTTTTGTATAGCCTTTATATGATAGCTCCATAAAAGAAAAAAAAATCAGGTTAATAGTTTAACAACTATCGTACTTCCCATGTATAGTCATCAAACGCAACCGAGAGTTCCCGTTTTCGGCCTTATTTTCAACCATCTAGAAAAATTATAAATATTGGTCCAAGAGTTCAGGGAAGTAGAGTTTTTTTACCAATTTTCTGCCTCTTTATGGAACTTTTTTAAATTTCGAAAATTTTAATTACATTTTGAGATAATCGCAAAAAACACAATAATAACCCTTTCTTTTTTCACTAAATTATTTATAACTTTTGTAATTTTTGCAATCAAAACTCCAAATTTTTCAAAAAGTTAAAAAGTCTAAATGCGATGACGAATCGAATGACACCTCGATCATAATTTTCTGAGGCGAGCTAAAAATTTTGACCTAAAAGGCACAAGTTGATTAGACTATATGTCCAAAATCTGGATTTGAGCTCCTTTCAAATTTATTTTTTATCTGCTAGACAATTCGTAATGGCCACAGTACATAACGGTCTAAAGTATTATGTCAACTTACAAGATCTTTGGAATTACCACCGCTATCTTGAATGATGGCCTACTGACAATTAAGTATGACTCGCCTCTGTGGTCTAGCGATCCGGCGTCGGACTGGAACTTCTTAAGGTCCCGGGCTCGATCCTCGGGTCGGACAACAAAAAAAATGAGAAAATTTATGTTTTCAATTTTGTTGTAAAAATAATGTTGCGCCCGGTTGGTGATAGGCTTGCCACCTATCACATTGTGGGCCTTAGTATCTTTGGTTAGTTGTAGGTGCCCTGGTTGTGCCTCTGCCTACCCCCTTCAGGGATATATACCTACAATCATGCCTACATACTCGTACCAGAGAGCAAATACTCGGTAGACTTGCAAAAGGCACACGTTGCCTAAAATCCTAGTCAAAGGGATAGGTTAAGAAGAAGATAAGATAGATAGATGTTGGTCCGGGGCTCCTTTGCAGAATAGACCACCTGCCTTCCCACCAGGCCTCGTAAAAGGCGAGCATATGCTTACTGTCACCAACACCGTGACATCTAACTAGGTGGTAGAGTTTCGCAGCGACTCACCCGGATTGGTGGGCACCACCGCCTTACCTATTCCTGCCGCCATAACGTCATGACGCGTTCCGGTTTGGAAAACTTACTTTTGCTCGAGGCTTAGCATCCCGGCCTCAGGTTGGCAACTCACCATAACCACCTTTAGTGTCTAGGCGTGAATTTCTTACTATAAGGAAATCCGTCCGCTTGTTTGCCTTTCAATATCATAAAGAAAGGGCCACACCCGTAACATTTATCGTGTATGTACCTATGTATAATCAAAAAAGCAGCTTGCTTGTTTTTATATTGTCACATAAGGAAGCATAAATGATAGAGCGTCGTCAGAAAGAGACGAACAACATACGAGATCATAGTGTTGGTTATTACTGCTGACAATCAAGTACGCATCTACAATCTACATACTCGCCATAGTCGTGTTCCATACCAGAGAGCAGGGTAATCGGTAGACGTTAGTTGTGAAAGAGTGACACACAGACTTCCGCATCTAAAATATTGATATGAAATTAAGGATAACGGATTTATGAATGTTGTGGATTATAGATATCTATATATTGATACGTGATGCCAAAACTTTGGACTCCTTTTTACGAAAATTGCGCGGATGCAGGAACATAAAATTTGCCACACTTATATTTTATGTGTAGAAGTGCAGAATGCTGAGATTTTTCAATAATATATATATAATGCTTATAAAGTACATTTAATCAATAAATAAAACATTACCCACACCACCATGCATTTGACACACACAAACAAATATATTGATAATAACGATAAAAGATCACAGATGGCGCACCACACAGTTTGGAAACAAAGTAGTTGGTCTTGAGAAATGAAGATGGCGTTCTTATCAACAAGATATAAAAAAATATTTTGATCGAATTTCGCTAGTTATTAGAATTATGAAATACAGATATTATGGATCATACCTGAATGCCATACATGAATAATGTAAAATAGTTGAGACCTATTTTCTTTTTTTATTACATTACTAGCAGTCTTGGCTAACTTCGTTTCATGAGTTCTGTTTGTATGGGAAAACATTAAATTTTGTTTTTCCTAGTTTCTTCAAATATTTTCATTTTTTCCTTAGCTTTAAAACCTTATCTGAACTTTCACAAATAATTTAAAATCAAAATTAGCCAGTTGTTTTCGAGTTTTAGTGAGACTAACGAACAGTAATTGATTTTATATATATATATGTCGGAGAAGGGTTATTCTCATCGAAATCGTCATTAGTGCCTGTAAACTTAGTGGGCGTCATCAGGGTAAAATGCGAGCACAAAACACAATGAACACTTTTTACAGTATTTTAATTTAAATTTCACAAAATAAGGAAAAACAAAAGTTGAGACCGAGCAGCGGGTTCAAGACACCGATCCGACTTTGATCGCACAATATACTTTCAAGGATCCAACTCGATCCGTCTACTTCGATTCAACCCAAATCAACCAACTGAAAACAACTCAAAACTGAACTACACATTCCACCAAAAATCAAGATGGAGCCTCGACCCCGCTCGAGGCACGTACTCCGCTGTCATTGGACGTATGAGCTCGGCTCTTATTGGTCGTTATATGATTAACAATTTTCATAAATTTAATTACATTAATAAGGTTTTATATCAAGAGAACAGTATTAACAAATCAAATAAAATTAAGTTAAGAATGTAGAAAATGATTAAAATGTAAACGAACAGTAAAGTATGAAACCAACAAATAACTCGATTTATAGCTTCCTCCAAAATTATATATATATATAAGAGAAGATAAACATTAATGATTGTAGAATTAGGTCTATATGAAGAGTTAATTCGCCGCCACCACTTCAATCTTGGATCTGCCCATTCTTTTCTTCTATTTTCTTCTTAAGACGAAACAACTTTTTTAGAACTAAATTTTGGTAGTTTTTAGGGTAAATGAAAATATCTGGCTTGAAAAATCCAGGCCCAACTTCTACCATAGGGCGTGTCACAGTTTTTCTGGTGATTAAAAATATTGGAAGAGATATATCTGGGGATAAGTCCTGTAACAAAAAGATAATTAAATAAATAATTATTAAAAATAAAAATAGTAAAAGTTTACAAATTTTCAATAACCTCCAATAATATTTAACTTTTTACAGTTAAATACCATCTTGATCACGTCAGGCTAAAAAAAAAACAATTCGAAATTGTGCCACAGACACACACATACGCCCACAAATACCCAAACGCACAGACACATACACGTAGACAGGCCTGACGGACACGTCACATTCACATGGATGGATACATGGACTTATAGACACACAGCCACGCATACCTACACACGGGCAAGGATACAGATGCAGACAACGAACTGGACAATGATAAGCAAGAACGCAGACTAACACACAAACACTCACACATATACACGCAAACACTTCAAACTTATAACACCCTTTTCCGTCGGGGGTTAAAAAGCGAATAGGTTTTTTATGATGTTTGAAGACAAACAAGCAGACGGATTTCCTGATGGTAAGAAATTCACGCCGCCTAAAGATACCAAAGGTGGTAATGATGCGTTGACAACCTGAGGTCGGGTTCTTTGTCCTCAAGCACAAGTAAGTTTACCGGCTACCTTACCTTCCAAACCGGAACACATCAACGGCAAGCATTGGACGTTATGGCGGCAGGAATAGGTAAGGTAGTGGTACCAGTCCGGGGAGTCGCTGCAAAACTCTACCACCTAGTAGGATTTCACGATGATAGGCTTTCATGGTAGTTTTCCTTCAGTTGGCGAAATATTTTCGATGTGTTAGTCCGACTCATCTGTGTTGAATAGACCATCTACATTTACCTGGCGAATCGTAACTAAGTCACTACTGGGAAGAACACTGGAGGTAGAGTACTATGCAGCATCCTATCCATGTAATTCTCTACTGCCATACCTATTCATGCCGCCATAATGTCAGTGTTCAGCAATATCCTTTTCCAGTCTGCAGCGTAGGGTAGGCAGTCAACTTGCACATTAGGCCCAGCATCCCGGCCACAGGGTAGCGTCACACAATTCTCTGACTATCAAACAATTATCTGATAGGTACAAATGCTCGAAATGATAAGTTACCTTTTCATTTCGAGCATTATATATCCTCAAACTCCTTCCATCGTTGGCGTTATAAGACATTTGGGACACTTTAAACATAGATACGTCCGGCAGTACGATGCTAGGATGCATCCCTTCGCATCCGAAACTGATCACATTTAGGATTATCCACATGGAAATTAAAAACATGGTTCCTGTAAACATAAGCACGATCAGTTTCATTTTACGTATTAATAATTTACATACATTTATACAAAAGTCACCGAATTTTGAGCTTGTTGAATATTGGAACAGTTTTTTTTTATATAAAGACTAGCTGTTCCCGCGAACTTCGTTCCGCCCGTTCAGCTTGTATGGGAAAAATTAAAAAGTTGTTTTTCCCAGTTTCCTCACAATCGAAGAGGATAAAAATCCTATGTCCTTCTCCTGGTTGTAAGCTACCTTCCCACCAATTTTCAGGATAATCGGTTCAGCCGTTCTTGAGTTATAAATAGTGTAATTAATACCACTTTCTTTTATATATATACTAGCGGCCCGCCCCGACTTCGCACGGTTATGAAATATACCTATAAACCTTCCTCTTTTATCTCTTTATCTATTAAAAAAAAGCATCAAAATCCGTTGTGTAATTGAAAAGAAGTTCTAAGTGTAGTTACAAAGGAACATAGGGACTTAGGGACAGAGGAAGCGACTTTGTTTTATACTATGTAGTGATAGATATACTTACTACACAACATGGTATACAATAACATTGTAATTTAAACATACAATAAGTCAAAAATACGTGTATTTCATACAATAAAATATATTCACGCCCTTATCCAAGAAGAGATAGTCAGATACAAATTTAGAGAACCCACGACTAGCCTAAGATACTATTGTAAGTCCCACTATGTGATAGGTAGCAAGCCTATTGCCACCGCTAATCCGGACCGCTAGACCACAGTAGCGCAAAATTTTAACAAAATGTATTCATAGTATCTTCACGCCCATATCCCCGAAGAGGTAGGCAGAGGCACAACCACGATTAGCCGCAGACACTAAGTCCCACAATGTGATAGCCTATGATATATGATATGTGAGGTGGCGAGCCTATCGCCAACCGGGCATATATCCAATCTCGAGCAACATTTTTTTTATTAGAAAATTGGAAAAATCCCATTTTTCTTTTGTTGCCCGACCCGGGATTCGAACCCGGGGCCTCATAAAGTCAAGTCCGTTAGACCACAGAGGCGAGAAGCAAATGTATTCATGGAAACAAAAATAAATATTTAAATATTTGTTACTTTCTGCGGTGCTAAACGACGAATAGATCCAGTTAGGACGGATCTAATAAGTCCAAACTCGATCCGTCTTGTTAATAAACACAGAGTGAAATACTCCAAGGTTAAACCTGGAATTATGCTTTTTATTACAACGTGCTCGAGACTAGAATATAAAGTTGATTTTACTCCTATGTTAGTCCGTGTTTATGAATAAGATGGTCCATATTCCATAAAAGTTAGAAATATTCAATATTCTACATATTCTGACACAAAAAAGTATTAAACAAAAAAGGACTGCAAAATGTACAAAAAATATTTGCCCTAGACGGTTTAATAGGTGTAATGTATTGTCATATAGAGTCACAAACGTGGTTCAAGTTGACATTTTAAATTAAAAATAAATAATATTCTTATTATTGACACAAAAAAAGTAATGACAAAAGGATGAATAAGACGGTCCATATTTTCCATAAAAGTTAGAAATATTTAATATTCTACATAATCTGATACAAAAAAGTAGGTAATAAAAACAGGGAAAACATTTCTTACCCGCACAATTTACAAAAAAAATAATTTAAATACGTCTAAAATATTGGTACTGCAAATTGTCGAAACTCGCATGGATATCAAAACTTACATGGTACTTTCCCTGAGCTCAGAATCTTGAAAAGGAAAAGTTACGAAAACCACATTTTTTTAGTTATGTCATATAATAAAATGACGAGTTGAGTAAAGTTTTTTTTTTCACTTACATACACGTCTACAAATTTGTATGGAATCCTCGGTGCGCGAGTCCGACTCGCACTTGGCCGGTTTATTTAATGTACTTTTATTTATGTATAGGAGGGAAAAACTTATCTTAAAAACTAGATTTTCAGTTGAAATATATTGGCATTATAATTATAACGCCTTTGCATCTACTTTGCGAACATTCTGCCTTATACTAATATTCGAGCAAATTGGAAAATATAATGCTTATGGCGTTTTAATTGAAACGGTCGTAAACAAATTATAGTGCACTACTGATTTTAAATTATCTTTCTTGCATTATTTTTCAATTAATCTGCAAGTAAATTAGATTTTAGTTTCGAGTAATGGTGCTGATTCTATTGTTCACAAACTAAACAAATTTTAGATGCATGCTATCTTTCTCAAAAGAAACAAAAGTAAGAGATGGAACATTTTAGACACGTCATATTAGTCCGGGTATTTCAAATTTTGATATGTTTAGACAACGTTTTCCGAGTGATAGTTTAAACGTCAATAGAAATAACGTGAACAATCTAATCTGACAGCACTAAACATAGTCCGTTAAAGTTGTAAAAACCTCACGGTTAGCAACGTATTGTCCATTTAAAAAAAAACACTAAAAGTGTATTATCTCTTTCTATTACTTTCGTTTAAAGAAGATAGCAATAACTTAAAATTAGTTTAGTGAAAGCACAACAAAATTACCACTAATAACTAAAGAAGTATCTTTATGATCGTATCCCAGAAGAGATAGGTTAGAGGTGCAACAGAGGTAAAGTGGTACATCTTTTCATTCCTTTAAGCTAAAAAATAGTCAAGGTATCTTTATTTTAGGACTTGTCCTGTATGCGTTAAATTTTTAAAGAAAGAAAAAATTTCGCCTAAGACTGCATTTGAACCTGCAACCTGCAATGCTCTTACCATTTGCGCTACTGAGGATTTAATCAAAATAATCAACTTAAACTAAAACAACTTTTAGATATTTCCACTATGAAATTTTTATTAGTAAGCTTTATAAACTTATCTATGTCTACGGGTTTTGAACCGACTAATCGGAGGAGATTCTCTATTTATTTGTATAGTATCTTCACTCCCATATTCTCACAGAGGTTGGCAGAGGTACAACCAGGACTAGCCGAAAACACTAACAGATGTAAAATTAGCCTTTATTTCGCAAATTCCGCGTAAGCAGTGTAACTATTGTAGCAAGTAGTCCTCCAAATGTCACAGAATGTGAAAATCCTAACCAACATTCCCACCGCCCACCTCCGAACACGAATAAAGGAAGAGATCGGGAAACAATATAAATTGTCACGTCCTTCGCAGGTGACAACCCTACCTAAAGTTCCCACCTTCCACCTCCGCGACCAGATCACGAATAGAGTCCGAACCTTTTGCCTTGACATCTCGCAATGTGATAGGACTCGACATTGATTACAATCGATACATATCGAACAAAACTTTTAAACTCTTTTCTCATTAATTTATTGATATGTGACAAAAAAAACTTACACGTGTACTAAGGTTTTTTATTTCAAAATTAAAATTAAAAACAAATTGATCAACGATGTCTTAAAATCGTTTGGCAATGATATTAACAACACATGATATTGTTACTACAATGGCTCGGCGGGCAACTTCCGGGAGACCAAAGATTTTGGACTCCGGGGAAGTTGGTTGCAAAGCTGAAACTTAAAGGAATTGACGGAAGGGCACTACCAAAAGTGTAGCCTGCGGCCAGTGCCAGTTGCAGCACTACTAGTTGCGATCTTTAATAAAATTTAAAACTTTAACTTAAGGGGCAGCCACATTCTTATTAGGCAAAAAGATTTTAGGCATATGAGTTCATCACACAACATACAACCATCTATATCTGATTTAAAATCCAGAGTTAACTTCAATTGGAAATCACTAGAGTTTGACAAGGTCGGAATTTCAGGAATCTGTTTTACATTGTACAAAAACGACCAGCAATCCGAGTAATCATACAACTGTTCAAATCGTTCATTTACTGAAATAAATGTAGCGTCCAAAAGAGAGTTAAAAAATCTACCTCAAATTTATTTTCAGAAGAATTTGTCAGTTTGATGCTTAACAAATTGAATTCTTTTTGTGGCTCTAAACACAGGCTCAACTTACATTTTTTAGATAAATCTTTTGCAGTTAAATAGCACTTTTAAAGCCTGTATTTCTATATTCTTCCAAGAAAGTGCGGCGTTTTTTCAGCATATCTGTGCATTTACTGAGATCTATATCTGGGGATGGTAGAGATTTACCTGATTACCTGATGATCTCCAACCTTAGAAAAACGCATTGTTTATGGTCGGAAAGTCGGGGATTCCCGAAAAATTAACACTTGGTTTCGTTCTAGTGCAGCCAACGCAAAAATGTTCACATGAATTTAGAGAAAATTACAAGTAAATAGGCCGAGTCGGCGAAAAATGACAAGTAACTACATAGTATTTTTTTGGAGTATGAATGACTGTTACCAGGTATTAAAAAAAATGAACTCTAATTATAAATTTCTGCTTCAATATGGGAAATTCTCGATAGGTGTAGTAACTACGGAAAACCTTGGATTATTGTTATGGTACATAAATAAAATCTAATAATTTAAGTTATTTTCATATATTTTTTTAATATGAAATCGAAAATAGAAAGGGAATTATGCTGCCATGAAATAGTTTAAATTGTTTGTTTACAAATTAAAAGAGCTCATATCACTGAACACTAGCATTCATTATTTTGATGTTTAAAATATTAACTTACTGCTTTTCACTTTCATTTTATTTGACTGAATTATAAAAAACATGCGCCCCTTTTGGTCCGGCGCCCCTGGGCGGTCGCCCAACCGCGCCCTAATCTAACGCCGCTACTGCCTGCGACTTAATTTGACTCAACACGGGAAATCTCACCAGGCCCGGGCACCGGAAGGATTGACAGATTAACAGCCCTATCTTGATTCGGTGGGTGGTGCATGGCCGTTCTTAGTTGGTGGAGTGACTTGTCTGATTAATTCCGGTAACAAACGAGACTCTAGCCTGCTAAATAGGCGTCGTCACTTGGGTGTGCGCGACTTCGGTCGAGGGAAAAAGAGCCCCAAAAATTGAATTGCCTGTAGTCTCTGACGGAGTTGATCCGGCTCTGAGTGAAACTTTTTTCACTTGATATTTCTAAACCGCTCACTCTGTGATCATGTGAGAATATGTAATGCAGAATTTTTACTTAGAGCCTTTCTATATTTTACTAGTTGTTCTAGCGAACTTAGTTCCCCTGTTCAGTTTATATGGGAAAAATTAAAACGTTAATTTTCCTAGCATGCGTTATCAGTTATTCCTTTTTTTATCTTACTTATTATACTTGAACAAATAATTCAAAACCAAAATTAGCCAAATCAATTCAGCCGTTCTCGAGTTTAAGCGAGAACATCAAATGATTTTAATATAATATATAGATAATATTAGAGCCTTTTTTATTTAGGATTACGATTTTCAAATTGATTTTGAGACATATCAGAATTAGAACTAATAGTCATCACTCATTTGTTAGCGGAAACGAGTGAGGAGAAAACGCTGACATGCCGAATATCGATAATGACAGCATACATTTTACATAAATCTTACAAAAGCCGCAATAAATTTCTTCTAAGCGCCTTATTACTTTGAAACGCAAGCAAAACCTTTTATCTTGGGCCCGTTTCAGAAGTTAATGTTACACCAAATTACCTTTCACGGAAGACTGATAACTGTCATTTTAAGGGCTTAATTTAAAGGTACAAGGAAGACCGGCAGATGATATGTTTTGTAAATGTCTGAAAAATATTAAGTTACAACTTGGTTGTTGAATTAAATAGCTAGAGGTTTATTATAACCATAGATTTAGTATGTACACTAAATCTATGATTATAACAAAAACGTCATTTTAAAATTACTTTCTCCACAGAAATAACATTCTTCTTTCTTTCTTTATGTTTTGGCATTCACGTTAGTATTTTGCCATTAATCAATTAGAAATTTGCCTCAAATCATAAAAAAAAATCATGCCCAATGCGAAAATTGACTTAACACCAGTTACTTGTACGTCTTTGATGGACTCACTAGTCCATTAGTACAAGTCGTTTATTACCAGTTTTCTCAAATCAGGTCCAATGATTATGGCGTCTATTGCCAACCATGTTTAAAAAAATAGCTGCTAAACACTGCTGCTTCACGACAACGCTAGACCACATTAGAAGAGACGGCTGCCAAATTAAAAGAGCTTCAATTGGAATGTCTTGCACATAAACCATATTCCCGGTAGATACGGATATAGATTAACAGGTTAATATTTTTTCGGAACTTTGATAACTTCTTGCAAGGAAAAAAAAATATTCGGATGGGACAATCCAAACTGTCTTGAAATATTTTGTGGATTCCGGTCCGAATGTTTTTTAGTACATTAATTAGTAAGTGATACCCTAGTAATAAATATATTTTAACTAATTATGTAAAATATATAAATTACAAAAATAATAACTATATATTTAATTAAGTTAGATATTTGCACACCACAATAAGTGGTAGAATATTTTGGTACGAATAAGTATTGTGTAACAACTTTTAAACACACATATTCCGCAAAAAATAAATTTCATTTTTCATTTTCATTTCTTTAAATAAGTACATACATACATACATACATATCTTCACGCCAAGTCCCTTACGGGGTAGGCAGAGAGTATCGAGTGCCAGACCTCACGATCCTGACAAACCTGTCTTGCTTCCTTCACATTCATAACCCTTTTCATACAAACACGCCGGTTTCGGAGACTCTTGACACCACCCTCGGATAATATCCGATTGATCTGATCGTGAAATGTAATTTAAATTTAAATAAGTAAAAAAACTGAACAAATATACGAACTGCTGTTATATGCTTGTGGCATTTTATAGGCATTAGTTAATGATTATAATACATAGAAATTATTATAAAAATACAAACTGTCATAATTTTTTCTTGACCTTTCTGGGTATGGGTACACAAATCTATGTTCGTCACACAAGTGTAAGTTCCTTACGATACTAAAGTCCGAGCCTCGAAGAGGACCAGTGGAGTTAGGGGTGCACAATTTCCATCTGACCGATAATCAGATCACTTTATATCATACTAGCTGTTGCCTGCGGCTACTCCCGCACTTTTACAGGTACCCGTTGCTAAGCGAAATTAAAAGTAGCATATATGTTAATACAGATCACAATATATTTGTGTTCCAAATTTCAGACAAATCCGTTCAGCCATTCGAGCGTGAAAGAAGAACAAACATCTGTACATACATACTCACAAAATTTCGCATTTATAATGATAGCAGGATGTTGTTAATTTATATTTTGATTATGTTAAATTTATTAATAGGCCATCAATCAATCAATCAATTGAGTTTGTTAATTAGATATTCTAATAAAATTATTAATTAAAATATTATTAGATATTAATAATTCATGTAAGTAAGTACATACGTCTGATAGCCAGTCGCGTGTGTCCCAACATTGAAGCCGATTTCCCGCGTCGCGGTCGCGTAAATGTGCAAGGCGTCATACATGCACTATCGGCAGTGCAGTGTTCTCGAACCTACCAATTTTTCGGTATTTCGATATGGGTTCTGTTCTACCGAAATATAACGATTTTTCTACGATTTCACAGTATATATGGAAGTTCTCCGGATTTTTCTACTGATTTTACACTTTTAAGCTGGCAGCCCTTTTCATGTATATTTAATGTTACGGGGAAGCCCCCAATAGTATGGAATTAGTGCAGAATGTAATTCCGCACTAATTATTAGTTATAGGGAATATCTTTGTGTCATACAATTCGATGTTATAAGGGGCTTCACGCTCGGGAATTTTTTGGAACGAAGTTCCTTATTGCGCGTTGTGAATTACGAACTAGACGGAAAAAATTCTTACGAAAATGTTGTCACGACACTTTTTGCTCTGTGGTCTAGCGGTTCAGTAGTTGGACTTGACTGCATGAGGTCCCGGGTCGGACCATTTTTTTTTATTTTTTTTTATTTTTCATTTTGTATTTTTTTTAATTATCATTTTCATTTTTTTTTATTACTTTTTTATATTTTTATTTTCTTTTTTTTATTTCATGTTTCTCTGCCTGTCTCTCTCTATAAGAGAGATAGAGATAAAGATTACTAGAGATTGATAGAGATTGAGAGGGAGAGACAACTTCGTTCCATCCGGGTGTCCCTTGACATCTGTCAGCTTTTTTTTGTCTAGTCTATGTAAACAGAAATTCGGTTTAATTTTTTCATTAATTTTCTTAACTTTGAAGAGAGAGTACTTACCTAACTTAAAGAGTGCCTACAAAATCAGATAAGTAATTAAGTTAAATAAAATGTCGTCTGACAAGTAGTCAAGCACAAGTACGAGTGTAAGAAGAAAAAAATATTTATAATATTATAGAAAAAAAATGAGAAGAAGAATTTCCAGGTTGACTGCCAAATAGCCGTAAAGGCGAAAGCTATGCCTATTGTAAGAGTTGTAATAAAGATACTCGTATCAACATCACATCAGGAAAGGGCGCTATAAAGAAACATAGTTCTTTACCAGCAAACTTAGGATCATCAAAGGTTATAAAATCACAACCGAAGATATCATTAATTTCTGTGACCAAAACTCAAAAATGTAATATACTGGTTAAGCAAGGTAACTTTTTTTAGTTATTTATTTTATGTGCTTACTCCTTACATTTTTATATTATTTTTTTTTCTACTTATCGGTTTATAGAAGCAGTGCGTATAATTATGCCCCAATCGTTATTAGATATATCTACGTAGTTTTAATTCTTTATTTTTAATTTCAGGTTTAGCCTCGTTTGTTGCTGAACACAATCTACCATTCACTATTATGGAGCACCTCCGAAGTTCATGCAAGGCGTTTGTCTTGATTCAAAAATAGCAAAAGAATTATACTGCTCTTCGACCAAAATATTTTATTGAATCAGGCGTTACTTTGCGGAAATCCATTATAATAGATGTAAAATAAGCCTATATTTTGCTAATTCCGCGTAAGCAGTGTAACTTTTGTGGCAAATAATTCTCCAAACGACACAGAATGTAACAAGCCTAACTGACGTTCCCACCACCCACCTCCGCGACCAGAACACGAATATAGGAAGAGCTCGGGAAACAATATAAATTGTCACGTTCTTTACATGTGACAACCCTACCTAAAGTTCCCACCTCCCACCTCCGCGACCAGATCACAAATAGAGTCCGAACACGGGAATCAAAACCACTTGTCACGTCCTTCGCCAACTTTGTCGAAGCACTCACCACAGAGAACACCAAATCGCACTCGACGTACGTTTCGCCTCTACACCGAGGCATCCTCAGGAATTCGACTGTACCGTACAAACGACGACACACGAGTGACTTGCCGCCGCCTCGATTGCGCCTTATATAGACCAAACCCCCCAATATCAATTATTCGTAGCCGCTTCACGAATCGATTGTGGAAATCTGTGCGACTCGATTGCTGATAAAAATTCGTAATAATGGGGAATTCGAAATATTTATTTGTTCATTCAACAATGTTCTGGACCCATTATTGTGTTTTATGATTTCTAATTGTTCTAAAATATTTAGCCTAATTCCTTTTTCACAAGTATGAATTATTTCGAAGGAGTGATCACTAGCCAAATTGTGATCTGAACGCCGCTATATGTTCTTTGTAACGTGTTTGAAAACTCCGACCTGTTTGACCTATGTGTGTTCCGTTACATTCAGAACACTGAAGCCTATAAATACCTGACTTATCTTTATTGTCTAATTTATCCTTACCATTACAAAATTTTCTTAACGGATTACGTGTTTTAAAAGCAAAGTGTATATGGTTGTACTCTAAAGTACAACAATAAACACAACGTAAAGTAGAGCGTTTAATTTTTTCGGAAAAATTGACCCTCGTAAGTGAAACTAGATTTGTACCTTACAGTATTTTTTGGTTGCACGGCATAAAGTAATCGTAACATTGCTTTCTTCGTTTTATTTTAAATTAAACTATTAACAATGTTGCTAGCATAACCGTTTGCCTCTGCCATCTGACAAATTATACTTAACTCCTTTTTGTAGCTTTCCTGACTTAAAGGGATAGATAGAAGTCTAAGTACGTAGCTATTGAACGCAGACATTTTCTGTTGCCAAGGATGACACGATGACGCAGGAATAGTCGTATCAGTATAAGTTGGCTTGCGGAAGATCTCAAGCTGGTGCCTATTATTTACCCTAGTTATAGTCAGATCGAGAAAGTTTAACGAATTTTCTTCTTCGATCTCTAATTTAAATTTAATTTTGGGGTGTTTCTTATTTAGATTGTTAACGAAATGCTGAGGATGCCTCGGTGTAGAGGCGAAACGTACGTCGAGTGCGATTTGGTGTTCTCTGTGGTGAGTGCTTCGACAAAGTTGGCGAAGGACGTGACAAGTGGTTTTGTTTCCCGTGTTAGGACTCTATTTGTGATCTCGTCGCGGAGGTGGGAGGTGGGAACTTTAGGTAGGGTTGTCACATGTAAAGAACGTGATAATTTATATTGTTTCCCGAGCTCTTCCTATATTAGTGTTTTGGTCGCCGAGGTGGGTGGTGGGAACGTCAGTTAGGCTTATTACATTCTGTGTCGTTTGGAGAATTATTTGCCACTAAAGTTATTACTGCAGTAGTTACTGCTTACTCGGAATTAGCAAAATAAAGGCTTATTTTACATCTTCGAACAAAACTCAAGACATGATTGGTCATATTATAGGTAAAGAAAGTTTCAATAATTTATGTGAAGATCTAAGGTAAACTATGTTTTCTTTTATTATTCACGAGTTCACGAGAACACGAGTTCTTATTATAACCAAACACTTGTGCTTAGTTATGAGATATGCGAAAATTAATCGTATTAAATATTCTTTTTTAGCTCTCATTCCATTAGAAGAAGCTAATGCAGCAACCTTATTTGAACAACATTGTAAACATTTTCAGAAGCAATAATATTCTATTAAAAAATAAACTAATAAGTTTTGCATCTGATGGGGCATACGTAATTAACCAAATTGCTACGCTTTATAGAGAATCTTGTAAGAGATATTTACAATTACTTTTTTTCTAGTCCAAAAAGAGTGGCAGAGTTTAAAAACGTTCAAACGTTTTGCGACATAAAGTATAACGCCCAGTTGGACGGGCTGGGACGGGGCGCATCGCAGCGCAATAATCCGCCTAGATCTTATGCATACACTTTGTATAGAGCAACGCCTACTGGACCGGGGCGCATCGGTGCGGTTTTTCCGCGAGGCACCCCTCGAGCATACCCAATGGGTGCACAGTCAAAATAATGTCAAAATTGTATGAACAGTAGCGACTCTATCGTCAGATAACGAAGTCAAAATGACATCTGACTGTGACGTAAAAGATCAAAGACTACAGTGATGATCATAGTATATTATTATCTATAGTAATGATTACTGTCAATTTTGAATCTCGTGTCGCACACGTCCAGGTGAAGTCGACATTGTTACTTACCAATAGACTATTTCATTAATTTCTATGGGACCCGAGAGATGGAGTAAAACTCATAAAAAAAATGTTGCTAAATTCGGGAATAATTTTAAAAAGCACACATTTTGCAATTTGCGAAACAGAGCCATTACCATGAGTTTACGTCTTGTCAAGTTTATACTCGCTACTGTCGCTGTAAATTATTCGTATACAACTTTGAAAACACTTTTTAGACCAAAAGTGTCGTAGATTTCGACACGAAACTTACCGAACGTAATCTATACCAAATAATAGTAAAAAAAGTGAAAAAAAACACAGATTCAAATCACAGACTGATACAGGAATGGGTAAGGTGGTGGTCGCTACGAAACTCTACCACCTAGTGAGATGTTACGGTGTTAGTGATGGTAAGCCTATGCTCGCTTTTCACGACCTGTCTGACAGGAAGGCAGATGGTCTATTCTGAAAGGAGCCCGGACCAACACGGGGAAAGTGTTGTTGGAAAGCGGAAATTGCTTATTATTAATATACTTTGTGTCTTTTAGGTGCTTTCATGCGAATGCACCCAATAAGTCATAGCTAATGGGTAGTAACTTTTCAAAATGGATATCCAGCTAACACGATTTAACACTTTGTTTTATATAAATTGATTTTAAATGCAAACAATATTGTATGTCAGGAAAAACAGTAGGTAAATCAAAGAATAAACGATATTTAATGTAAATTTGTAATAAATTAAAAGTTCATCACATGCTTTTATGTTTCATTAAATTTTTTCTAAAAGCACACTGCGTAAGTTTAAGATTTTCAACTTTTTCATTTTACGTACATATATTATACAGAAGAAGACAAAATAAACTTCATGCATATTTAATGATCTGGTGCTGGTGATGATCACCGTGACAGTACAATCGTATTCGAATAAAATTTTAACATGAATAAGATAAAATGTACTGTTGTGGTGATAACTAAACTGCAGCAAACTGGCGCGTAGCCTTACAATAGCACGAAAATAAAAAAAAATTTCTTAGTGTGTGTGTGAATATAACATACACTCACACTAACAAAATTTAGTATAATTAATCAGTCACCAGATAGCGGTAGTTTCCATAGGTTTCGTAAATCGGCCAAAAGGTTTCTCTTTTCCTTTATGGATAGTTACTTTACTCTTTGCGCATACCCCATTGCGGCTCACAGTGACCAAAGATCCTGATATTACTGTTGAGAAAAGAGCACTATGGTATTTTAACGCTAAAGTTTCGTACGACAACTACTAGAGGCGCCACTTTCCATACCTGAAGATCATATGACAACTACTAGATGGCGCAACTTTCCATACTTGACTATTTTAACGTCGAGTGGCTTATTTCGTTGCTCTACTAATTGGTACTGAGTAACAAAAATATGCGATGCGGCCCGGCCCGACACGCTCCGCCCCGTCAACTGTGGGTGTTAAGTTCAAAATTATGTTTTAGAGATTTAACTATGGATTTCCGTTTTTATGTTTTTTCTATATAACTTAAAAATAAATTAGGCATTTTCATTACATTAAAAATATACAAAATAATTATTGTCAGTTACGCCTTATATGGTCAACAGATGGTGCTATGCCTTATTAGATCATGGTGGCATTAACCGCAATGCTTTTTGTAAAATATTTGATGTCAGTAACAAACCCCTTGCTTACAATATACCCAAAGAATAAAGTAACTGTCCATAAATATACCGATTTACACCTTATATTGAAGTTTGACTTGTTGCTTCCCTGGTTTGTTGAGTTCTACTTGAATTAGACCCAGAGTAGAAGAAGCTTTTTAAAAGAGTACACGGTACCTCATTGTTCAGTGGGCGCTATCCATAAAAGTACATAAAATATTCCACCCCTCTCAAACACGCTTGTTATTAGTACATGAAGCATTGAAAAGAATATTGGAACAACTCTTTGCTCTAAAACATTTTTTTATAGATCAAATCTCTAATAATGATCATCTTTCAGCTGCAGAACATACATCACAGAAGCTCCAAGATCCAACTACGGTTTATTTTTTTAAATTTTTATGTTTTGTATTTTTACCGATTATTTTTACCGATTTAAGTAAATAAATGCAAGCGGAACACCTCAAATTCACAATTTAAATGAAAATATAACTGGAACATTGGAAACTATTTTTGATTGTTTCTTAAAAAAAGAATATTTAATTAGCACTGTAATCGAAAATGTAGATTTTAAGAATCCCAGAAATTTTATGGATATTGAAGCTACAGATTATACCCCTAATTTACGCCGTATACTTTGGTGCATCTAATAAACTACTAAGTACTCGTAGTTCAGAATATCTAAACTCAGATCAAGTAAATTTGCTTAAATGCAGATGCCTAGATTTTTATATCGAAGCTTGTAAGCAAATAACCACGTGTTTTCCATTGAAAATTAAACCAATAAAAGGTTTATACATAATTGATCCAAAAAATGTTAAAATTGGCAAAACTGCTTCGATCGTTCCTGTGAGTAGTCTCTTTCCCAATTTTGTTCACAGCAATGATTTCCAGGAAAATGATATAGAGTTGCACATTTTAAGAAATTGTAAACAAATCAAAACATTTCCTGATGTTGTACAACTATTTTGGAATGAAGTAAGTTTATTAAAGCGTGGCGATGAAACTCAAATGTTTCCATTGTTATCTCATTTCATCTTTAATATTTTATCACTTCCCCATTCATCCGCTAACATTGAACGCATATTTCACATATTAATATTTTAAAAACAAAACAGTGTAATAGGCTGTCACTGAATCAATCACTAGGCTGTTACATTCAAAACGACACTTTAATACAGCTAATTATTATGAGTTTGAAATTTATCCTAAGATGACCTCGGCTATGGCCAAAGAATATTGGTACCATAATAAATAATTATACTTAATCGTGATTGCTATAAATGAGTCTGTAAGTTTTTTAATAAATAAACAAATTAGATTGAACACTGTGTTTTTTTTCAAATACCGATTTTGGGTAGAAATATACCGATTTTAGCTGGCAATTCTACCGATCTCGCTCTATGAGGTTCGAGACCACTGCGGCAGTGTCCAACGAGAAGTAGTCGCTACTACTTCCCTTTTCGTTTTGGTCTTCGTCAGATCGTCTTCGTCAATACCGGCAAATGTAACGTTCAACAATTCCGTACTAAAAATCCGCCACGTCCAAAGTGTGCGCTACGGTACTACATTTTAGTGGTCGAAAGCATTTAGATCTTAAAATCTTCCTGGCGTGCCCGATTACTGTTAATTCAAAACCTCTGTATGTATAACCAACTCCAATATTTAAATCCACTTCCTAATTTTTTTATAAATCTTGTCATTTTCCGAGTAAAATAAAGTCCGAGTTACTTATAATGCTCTTCACCTTCCTTTATCAAATTTCATAATACAGGCATCGTATTTGAAAGACATCTATTGTGTTGATGGCTTTGTATGTTGGTGAACTATGTTTCTTAGAAGAATACACACAACACAACGACGAATTATTAACATTTTGTTAATACTAAACAATTAATTATCTTATTAGATTCGATGAATTTATATGTAACTAAACCTTAGTAATTCGCTAGCACTTTGTTCAAAAGTACCTAAAATGTCATACGATTCCAATTTCCAATTCGCGTGATATCGAGATTCAAGAGTAACCCTACTGACGTACCTGATTATTTACTACCCCAATTCCCTTTATGTATACCTAGGTCAAACTGTTCAGTTGTTAAACCTAACTTTAAGAAAGAGGTCGATAGCCGAATCCAACTCGGATGGGAAGTGTCCGGGAAGTTAAAGGGTATCTTCTTGTCCAAATCACCGCAGAGCAAATCTTGTCCAAATTACATTAAGTCGAAAGTCTTCGACCAGTGTGTGTTACCAGTGATGACATATGGAACTAAGACTTGGCCGTTAAATGTGGGCCTCTTAAATAAGCTCAGAGTTGCTCAGCGTGCTATGGAGAGAGCTATACTCGGTGTTTCTCTGCGAGATATGATCGGTAATTCGGTGATCCGCAAGAGTAATCGCCATATTCCAGAAAGTCAGCAAGCTGAAATGGCAATGGTCAGGCCACATAGCTCGCAGAACCGACAGTCGCTGGGGAAGAAAGTTTCTCGAGTGGCGGCTCTGCAACCGAGGACTTAGTGTTGGAAGACCTCCCACCCGGTGGACTGATGATCTGGTCAAAATCGCAGAGAGTCTGCAAGCGTTGGAAGCGGTTGCAAGCGGCTGCTGACCTTGACTTGTGGCGCTCATTGGGGGAGGCCTATGTCCAGCAGTGGATGTCCTCCGGCTGATGATGATGATGATGAAATTCCCTTTTGGGCTCCTCTTCTATAAATTCTAACCCCTTTACTAATAAAACTTACGTACCTATCTATTAATCTGGTGTGTAATTTCACTTTTGGTAACAAATAATGAATTTACACACCAGATTAACGGGTGCGTAAGTGTTATTAGTAACCTGGAGCAGAGTATCTCAAAACAGGATGGAATGGAATCGGTCGGAGGAGGCCTTTGTCGACTTCACCAATAAGAACCTGCTGTAACGTCCGCAGCGGGATACCGGACGGTGTCCTGGACGGTGGCATGCGTCCTTGCCGGAGACCAGCCCTGGGAGCTCCAAGCGCGTGCTCTTGCCGACACATACCTCGCGGTATCGTCGACGAGGGCGTGCATGGAGCCCCTGGCGTGGGAGGAAGTGAGGCGCATGCAGAGGCAGGCGTGGGAAACCACGTTGGAGCGGTGGAAAGAGGACCTTGCCCCACCTGTCCCTGGGCAGGTGACGGTGGAGGCTATCCGACCGGTCCTACGAGGGTGGTTGCAGCGGCTGTTCGGGTCGCTGACGTGCCGACTTGTGCAGGTGCTTTCCAGACATTGATGCTTCGGGAAGTATCTGCACAAGATCGCGCGACAGGAGGCAACCCCCGCCTGCCACGTGTGCGGGGCGCCAGAGGATACGGCGTCCCACACGCTGGGGGAGTGCGTCGCTTTTGAGTCACAGCGGCGTACTCTCACAGCGGTCGTGGGAGAGGACCTCTCGCTGCCGAGCGTCGTCAACGCCATGCTCGGTGGAGACAGGTCCTGGCAGGCGGTGGTCTCCTTTTGCGAAGAAGTGATGACGCAAAAGGAGACCGCCGAGCGGGCCCGGGAAGACGATCCTAAATCAGGCCTGCTTCGGCGCAGGCAGACCGGGGGCGCAAGAAGGCGGTTCCTTGGCCTCCAAAGTGCCTCCGATGTGGGGCTGCCGGGGGGAGTCGGGGGACTTTCCTCGGCCAGCACGACCTTGCACGCCTGGGGGGCGACGCCAGTGGCCGGAGTCGCTCTTCTTACAGCGCGGGAGGACGCCCGGTGAGGACCGGAACGTAGCCGAGGAGCGAGTTGGTAAATGCCAACGCTACCCCATCTCGCTCCTAGCTGGGCGGCACGAAGGTCATAGTGGTTTTTAGTCGGTTCGAGTCCGACATTGCCCGTTGGTGTCCCCAGAAAGCAGCGGGTATCCGGGGGGATTTTCCACACTTTAAAAAAAAACAGGCCTTTGTCGACTGGCAAACAGATCTGCAAATAAATTAGAAAGCAAGATATTTTAGTTTAGAATATATTTGTTATTTAGCTAAGTTTGTGTGTGTATGTAAATCAAAGATCTGAATAAAGGGCTATATTATTATTATAGGTGTTATTAGTGAGGGGGTAATAGGCTTAAACTACCCATATTATCTAAAGATACCATGTTGCTGCACACCAACGATTATTGCCTACCAGTGTTGCTGGAAGTCATACGACCAAAGAGCAATCTGTTCTATCTATTCTAACATTATAAGCTGAAGAGTTTGTTTGTTTGTCTAATCTCAGAAACTGGTCCGATTTGAGAAATTATTTCAATGTTAGGTAGCCCACTTATCGAGATAGCCTATGATAGGCTATATATAGGCTATATATATAGGATAGGAGTGGAGCACCAACAAACACCAATCGGGAACAGATGACCAATTTCACTTAATCTCTTTTTTTATTGTAAGAAGAATGTTCTTATGAAAAAAACAATATTTATAGGATAGAACAACGTCTATTGGGCCAGCTAGTACAAAATTAAATTTATCGTTAATAATGACATCAAGCTATAAAACCAAAGCTGCTTCACATTATTGTTTATTTCTGCAAAATTTCTGTGTAGATTATTTGTATATATTTGTATTTTTGTTTGTCTCTTTAGTGGACTTACTAACTCAACAAATTACATGACGTATCAATCAAATTAAACGCTGTAACTTATTGATTTAATTGAATAGCTTTTGAAGCTTTTGAATAGCTTCTTTAGAATTGTTGTGACTTCAAAACAGGTGCAACGGAAAAAACGACAAATAAGAGACACAAATATATATTCGTCTCATTATTTTGCAGGTAAGAGACACAAATATATATTAATCTCATTCTTTTGTCGATTTATTGAAGTTTCACTTCTATCGTGTGTGAATCGCTCACACGCCTTTATTTTACATTTTAAAATTATATTACAATTCAATTTAAATTTCACATCAACAACTAATTAAGATGTTAAAAAATCATTTTACAAATGATGATAATTGCCATTATCTCAAAAAAAGAAGAAGAAATTCAATCAGTGATGGGCAAAACGTAATTACTAATAACATTGTTCATAACTAACTAGATATCATAAGATTCATAACTAGATATCATAAGTCAAATATTTATCTTCGTTACATAAACAGATAAACAGTCAATCAATGCTTTATTGTCGAATGAGTCTTTTGATTTCATGTCTAGTCATATCTTGGCTAGATTTTGAGCTTAACCTTTTATATTTTTGTAACTCGATGTGGCACAATGATTGTTAATGACATTAGACTGTTATCGTAAACTAAAATTATATCAATCTTATTGATTAAGTAGGTTATTACGAAGTTTTTAAAACAGCGTTCTGAAATTCTGTATAAAGTCTTTAAAGATCTAAAATTGATAAATTAACATTTCTATTTTTCATATAATATTTCTCAAAAAGTAACGAAATTCAAAATAGCAAGATTTTCTAAAATAAACGTTTTCAATAATTAACCCCTTTATGTGAATTTTCTCTAAAATTATTTCTAAATATTGTAAGTTTTCAAACAATTTCAGATTGCTCTTATAGTATAGTAGTATCTTCACGCCCATATCCCCCAAGAGGTAGGTTGATTAGGTTGCTCTTAATTACTGTTATATCTTATATATTACTAAATTGTAAGTAAACAATCAAATTACTTAACTTTAAACTAAGACACTATTCTTTTCAGTAATTTGATTTAAGTGGTAAAATTAATTAGTTCCTGAAATATCGAATATGATACCCGGAAACTATTTCCGATTAATTATTTCCGGAAATATTAATATTGTGCTATTTAAAATATCAATACTATTGTACGTATACATTAACTGCTCATAAATATCGATATTTCGATTGTAGCTTTTGCCAATCCCTGTTCACTAATGTCACGTTTGTTAAATGTCAATTGCTGTTTTGAAATTTGAATTTTGATGTTTTTCGAGCAGGGCGAATTTTGAAAAGTTGTGGTCGGTTAAATTCAACAATTTAAAATCGCACAAATATGTCTATTTTTAAAAGCTTTCCAGATTTACCAGGTCCAAATGAGACTGCGTTTTGTAAAGTTAATGAAGTGTATTGCTGTGGAAATATCCGATATGGAGATATCGGAACATTTACAAACACGGTAAGGTTATAGATACTTGAAATCTTATGATTCTCTAAAACTCTCATAATTAATAAATGAATTGTGTATTTTCAGATTAAAAATCACCCAAAAATAAACGTTACCAAAGATGCCCATTATCACAGATTATCAGATGAATACCTTTCAATGTACGTCGACGTTGATGATAACTTGTTAAAGAAAATTACTAGTGTGTGGTATAAACAAGGGTTCTTAGAAGCGTTGAGTGTGGCAGCAGATCCTGAAGTCAACAGAGAAAGTAGATTTTTAGCGGTGTCAGCATCATACGCTTTAAAAGTTGCAAATTTGTTCACAACCTTGAGGTATTTCATGCAGCCACATCTTAAAGATATTGGCCCTAAAACTGTGTCAAAATACTCAAGAACTAGGAATTGGAATAATGCACCTGTGAAATGTTTGGCCTGGCACCCTCATACTACGAAAATAGCACTAGCCACTTCAGATGACAGTGTAAGAGTCTATTGCTCTGAAGTTTCTTTTGTATCCACTTTAAAATGTAAGGCTCAAAAGAATGTCTCCTCTTTAAGTTGGAGACCATATTCTGCTTCAGAAATAGCAGTTGGGTGTGAACAAGGAGTGGTAGTTTGGACTGTAGATCCTAATTCTATGTTTACTAAACCATCTTCAAGTAATGCTGTGGTATTAAAAAGGTGAGTTTTTTGTTAGTTTAAGTATTTGTGTAGTAGATACATACATACATATCTTCAGATCAAAGACACTAACCATTTTATTAATAAACATAGACTGAAGTAATCCAAGGGACAAAAGCAGTTTCACTGTATGCCAACAAATTCACCTGTATGAAAATAAACACTTAATTAGTATAATTATTTATTGTTTAAAAATTACTTTTTTTCATGGGATTGTCATAAAACAAAGTTTTAAGCGCTATACAATAGGTTATCAGAGAATCTTTGTGCTTGTTCGCTTACCAATGCTATAAAAAAGTAGGAGGTAATGAATAAATACACGTCTTTATTATGCACCAAAATTTAAAAATAATACACATACAGGTATTGTCTATAAACATCTTTTTACTAGAAACTTAGGAATAACCCATTTCTGTTACCTATCTACTACTTCAGTTGTTTAATTGTACGGGTCACCTTTTTCTCCCAGCATGAAGTTTTTTAATCAAGTATTAATATGTTGGTCCGCAGGTTTGCTAAGTGTAGTAAAGAGGTAAAAATTACGTTATTTAAGGCTTACTGCCAGTCGTTCTACACTAGCAGCCTGTGGATAGACTGTACTAAAAGGGCTTATAGTGTTCTACGCGTTCAATATAATAATGCCTTCAGGGCGCTGATGGGGTTGCCGCGTCACTGCAGTGCCTCAGTGATGTTCGCATTATACCGTATCGACACCTTTCAAAGCATTATACGTAAAAGAGTTGCATCACTGTGGCGGCGGGTGCGCGGCAGCACCAACAGCATCCTGCAAACGGTATCGCAGAGGTGTGATGGACCGATACTCGTGCACTGGAACACACTACACGTCTTACCGGTCACTCGTGCTGCCAAATAGATTAAATAGATTAAATAAATAAATTGATAATTTAATTACTTTTAATGAATATCTATTGCAATTTTGACATTGATATAATTAATGAACATTATTAATAATTGACATGATGAAATAATAAAATTTGTACTAACATTAGGCATAAGATTTAAACTAACACTATGGATTGTTACAAAAAAGAAAAGTCCGAAATAAAGATTATTATTATTATTATTATTATTATTAAACATGCAGTTACAATATCTTCTTGGGCAAACAAGCCAATGAATTTCCTGGTGGTTAATAATTCAACCAGAGCTCAGGATGTTAGGCTTGGAGCAATAGTAAGCTTACCAGCTACCTTATCCTCCCAACAGGGAAATGTTAATAATAGCACTGACATTATAGCAGCAGGAATAGATAAAGAGATGGCGGCAGGAATAGGTAAGGCGGTGGTACCAATCCAGGTAAGTTACTGCGAAACCCTGTCACCTAGTGAGATGTCATTGTGCTGGCTTATTCTCGCTTTTTACGAGTTTGTTGGTAGGAAAGCATATCGCCTATTCTGAAAAGGAACCAACATTGGAAAAAACTAGCATTGGTTAATTGTATTTTGTTATACTACTAGGATTTTAATTCTGCAAATTTAGTTTTTCTTTTTAAAAGTTTTCACTCTGTGTATCACGAGATTTAAAATCTTTATTTCAATTAATTATTTGTTTGGCTTAAACAAGAGCTAGTTGCATTTAAATATAATACTATTTGTCAATAGTACAATAAGTTGTACAATAAATATGACTGATAAATGTATATTTTAAAAATTATTTGTTGTATTCTTCAAAATATGTCTTTTGTGAATTACAGGTCGGATCATAGCCCTGTGACTGATGTCAGTTGGTCCCCAAATGGAGATTTGCTTGTCAGTTGTTGTGGTGCTGACACATCCATGTTAGTTTGGGATGTTGCTATGGAAACTGCTATACCTCTACGTAGGGTTGCAGGAGGTGGTATAGTGTTCTCAAGATGGTCACTAGATGCCAGTAAAATCTTTGCAGCAACTTCCTCAATTGTATTTAGGTAGGTACTGTTCATTTACTAGTATGGTTTTCTTGCCCTAGTTGATTTAAATCTTTTGGAACGAAGTTCCTTATTGCGCGTTGTGAATTACGAACTAGACCAAATAAATTCTTAAGAAAATGTTGTCACAACACTTTTTGCTCTGTGGTCTAGCGGTTCAGTAGTTGGACTTGACTGCATGAGGTCCCGGGTTCGAATCCCGGGTCGGACATTTTTTTTTTATTTATCATTTTCTATTTTTTTTATTTTCTTTTTTGTTAATTTCATGTTTTTCTGTCTGTCTCTCTCTATAAGAGAGATATAGATAGAGATTGATAGAGATTGAGAGAGAGAGGGGGCAAGAGAGAACTTCGTTCCATCCGGGGGTCCCTGGACACCTCTCAATTTTTTTTTCTATGTATAGGGTTTTACTGATTGATTGTATTTTATCAGAAAAAAATAGCAAATGACACAGTACTTTATTTGTAAAACTAGCGGCCCGCCCCGGCTTTGCACAGTTATGAAATATACATATAAACCTTCCTCTTCAATCACTTTATCTATTAAAAAAATCGCATCAAAATCCGTTGCTTAGTTTTAAAGATTTGAGCATACAAAGGAACTTAGAGACAGAGAAAGCGACTTTCTTTTATACTATCTAGTGATGATTGTACTAGTACGGTCTTTTTATTTTATTTATTTAAGAAAAAATCTATTGTAATTTGTTATCTACATAATATAAAAAATTGATTCCCCATTTCCAGTGGTCATATCATCTTGCCCTGCTTGAATGGATGGACTAATATTGCCAATTCTTTTTTATTATGTTATTTGTTGTAGAAAGAATATTCTTATGAAGATAATAGCTGGAAAAATGAGAAAAACTATAACTTCTTTATATTTTTCCAAACAAACTGTTAGTAGTTGTTAATGCCAAGTAATACGTAGTGTGCTGGGTTGGCTAGTTATACATATGAATATTAGTAAATTTGTTGATGTCGTCTTTAGTTATGCAAATTTTCTCTTGAATTATTAAATTCGTACATGTTTAGTTTTTTGCTAGTTAGAAGCTGTTGCTGTTATAAATTTTATCATATCATTTTTATTACTATTTATTTATTGTTTTTTGTCTTACTACAGAGGACTCTTTTCAAAGAACAAAGAGATTTCATCCTATGATCAAGAAATTAGCCAATGACTGTATTTACTTTAAATATTCAAAATTTTTAGAATATGGGAAACACAAACATGGACACCAGAAAGATGGTGTGCTCGTGGATGTCGAGTGGTAGCAGCTTGCTGGGGTCCTGGTGATGTGGTATTGTTTGCTGCCAAGGATGAACCTATTGTCTATTTATTGAGCAATGCAGGACTTTTAAATGGTAACTATTAGTATTAGGTAATAATAATGGAGAGCAGGGTTGTAGATACTATTTCACATGTTATGCCTAACTTAATATTCTGGCCACAGGACAGCAAAGAACAAATAATTTATATGGTGTATGGGACATGGACGTCTCTTAACATCAGGAACAGGGTGTGTTTATGCTGTGCTTAAACACTGAAAAACTTGCTTTCGTATTATAATTATTATTTACTGGATTAGTGTCCTCTTCTCCCAAATATCACTGAACAAATTATACAAATTGAATCTAATCCCAAAGTAAGCAAATTATGCGCAAGTTTTAGTGATGATTCTAAAACACAAAAAATACTTAAATAGATACTAGAGTAAATTTAATCAACACCCAGATCTGGAAATGCTGACATCTAAATGTTCATTACACAAACGCCTGCCCCCGACAGGAATCGAAGCCGAGCTTAATGGTTGGTCAGTGAAGTTAGGCGTGTTTGCTAGACACTCAACTAAGTAGATTTTTCAGTTTTGATATAAAAGTCTAGTCTTACAAAATAGTTATAGAAGTGTTGTGATATCTCTTTTTTAATGCTATCTCCCCACACACTTTGTGGGGAGATAGAGATCTACTTTGTATTAATTGATTAAAGACAAAAATAATGTATTATAGAAAGTCAAAACTGCATTCCTTCCTCGTGTTGATCCTCAGTATAGATTTGTCTCTCTGTTAGGCCAGTGAAATCACAAATTCATTAATTTTATTTGGATAAAAGTGGTTATTTTAACATAGCAAACATACATCCCCATGTTGATCCAGGCTCCTTTGCAGAATAGACCATCTGCCATCCTGCGAGGCAGCTCGTAAAAGGCGAGCATAGGCTTACCGTCACTAACACCGTGATATCTGACTAGGTGGTAGAGTTTAGCAGTAACTCACCCAGATTGGTACCACCGCCTTACCTATTCCTGCCGCCATAACGTCTAATGCTTGCCGTTGACATGTTCTGGTTGGAGGGTAAGATAGCCGGTAAACTTACTTTTGCTTGAGGCCTAGGCTCAAGTAGGCAACACACCATCACCATCTTTGGTGTCTCTAGGCGGAAACACTTATGTCATCAGGAAATCCGTCTGCTTGTTTGCCTTCCAATATCATAAAAAAAATATTTATTTGTATATTCATTACAAAGATGATAAAAATATCTTGAAAACAATAATTTTTATTATAGTGTTTAAACTGTTATAAATCTAAGATAAATTACTATTAATAAAGGGAAAACACAAAAATTAAAAAAAAGGACGAAACATATTATAAATGAAAGAACAAGAAATGACTATGAAATATATTTGCAGGTGCCAAAACAAATAAAGCTCAACCAGTCCTTGATGTAACCAAAGTGGAACTCATGAGTGGTGGACCTGTGGGTGGTCCAATACTAGATATGTGCTGGGACCGCACCGGCAGATATCTGGCTATACTTTTTGAAGAGTCTCCCATTATTGCTGTATTCTCCACTACTCAGATGATGATGCAGTTGACGGTTACACCATGGTGAGTATACTTGCTAATACAGTTCATTCACATCATGAAAACATTTATATTTTCAACCATGCAACACTCTGAATCTATCCTAGAAAATAAGGCATAATACAATTTATAATTTTCTGCAATTAATTAATATTTTAAATGACTTTGTTTAAAATCATTGTCTGCTTTTCACAATTCAAAATCAGACTACAAAATGAAATGAAAAATATTTAATTGCAGAATTTGTGTGTAGTAGTTTACGGTAGATAGGGATAAACTAATTTATATTCTAAAAATTGTATGTATTAATAAATAACCATGTAATCAATACTATAAACAGTGTTTAAATAGTAAGTAAATAATTAAAATAACTAATTTAATTAACAACTATTAAAATATTTGCACACCACAAGTTGGTAGAATATGTAGAAACGCTTAAATAATTTTGTAACATCTATGTAACACTCATATTCCGTAAATAAATATTTTTTTCTTTTCTTTTCAAAAACATGTTACAAAATTGTTTAGGCATTCTAAATTGAGGTGTACAAATATTTTAATAGGTTTTTAAAAAACATGTTATTTAATTAATATTATGTGTTTAATATTCAACTGTTGAATTCAATTCAAATAAAATTGCTGTATTTCGATGACGGTGACATCGTATTTGATATGGCTGACATATTATTTGGTAAAATATTTCCCATTTGTTTTCAGTTGTTTTGTTAATGGTTTGGAGAATGAACTGCCATCGACAATGGCGTTCCAGCAGAACTTCAATGATGGTGCTTGCTTAACGGTTGCTTGGTCTAGTGGCAGGATACAACATTTCCCCATAGTTTACACAGAGGTCTATTGAGGAAACAGTTTGAAATAATATGTAATGATAATTCATGATCTATGAATACATAGGCTCATTAATTAATATTATACAGGTAGATTAGTTTAACGGACTCATTGAAATAATATTGAATTTCTAATAGTCGTTTTATTTTATATTACACATACTATGTGCTTTTTGTCTATAATAATAGTAATAATATAATAATAGTAATAGTAGCATCTAGTTTTTAAGTGTCTATCAAACACTGTGAATTTTTTATCTTGTCAATTTTAACAATGTTAAAAAGTAGACAAAATTAAAATCGGACGAAAATATGTTCCCTTGGTTCGCAAGCTTTTCACGCGTTCTCATATTCACCCTCACCCTATTTTTGTCCTTATTATGATAGCTAACAAGCACACGGGTCTCTTGATGGTAAGAGACAATCATATTTTGCAAGTCTGCCGGCAAGTCTGCCGGCTACCCTACCCTTCCCAAGTCATTACGGCGGCAGAAATAGTTAAGATGATAAATCCCTACCCGGGCAAGTTGTTGCTCAGCACCCTATCTCCAATGATTGATTGCTACTGACCTAAATTTTGATCAGCGCTGGCCTCTTGCGAGCTGCCTGGCTCACTTAGTGGACTCAGGCCAACACTTCAGAAATTTTATAGATTACTAGCAGTTTCACGCAGCTTTACCTGCGTAACTTGGCTTCTACTGCACCGATATTTATGAAACAAAGTCTATGTCACTCCGGGATAATGTCGCATTCTAAGAGTGAAAGAATTTTTGAAATCGGTCCAGTAGTTTCGGAGCCTGTTCATTTCAAGCAAACTAACAAAAAATTAAACATTTCCTCTTTTTAATATTAGCATAGATTTTATAAATATAAGTTTTGGGAAACATCCCAGTCTCAGTTCGACAACACACAGTTAACGCCATTGATGTATATATATTTTTCTTGTAGTCCATCTGCTTGTACGACTTCCAATAATTTATATAAAAAATGCGAATATGTGTGTACATTCGGAACCTCAAAAGCGTCCACTAAAATCGAGGGCACAATTTGAAATTGTGTGTTCATTCCAAATAGTTTTGTTTTTGTGATATTGGAAGGCAAAAAATCAGACGAACTTCCTGGTGGTAAGAAATTCACGCCGGCTAGAGACACCAAAGGTGGTAATTATGGTAAGTTTTGTATCCGTGCGTCATTATATGCTTTGCTTTGAAAAAATTAAAAGTCAAATGCATGCGGTTCTATATTAGGTATGCGAAACTTAAGTCATTTTACAGTCTTCTTTGTGTTATTTTTGATTTCCTTCTTGAATATTTAATTCATGTAGAACTAAAATTAAAGCATCTATCATCTCCAAATCTATCGCCAACCCGACACAGATTTAAAGTAAATGTTTGAATATGTACCATGCTTAACTCGCCTTCAAGAATATGGTTTCTGGCCATTGACCATTTTATCTTGAACTAGCGGCCCACCCCGGCTTCGCACGGTTGTGAAATTTACATATAAACCTTCCTCTTCAATCACTTCTATTAAAAAAAACTGCATCAAAATCCGTTGCGTAGTTTTAAAGATTTAAGCATGCAAAGAGACAGATGAAGCGACTTTGTTTTATACTATGTATTGATAATGTAAATGTTTTGTAAATTTTATGAATTAAAATATG